>JAJJMB010008983.1:3940605-4055783 GCA_023531105.1 Papaver atlanticum
ATCACAACCTCTCTTAGTTTTGGGCAGCATAACGTATTCTCTGGTCAAGGAGTTAAAAATACAATAAGCAGGATACAACGATTCATACAGACAGACTAAACCATTAGAGGAACCAACAATCTTATAAAAACAATAATCAAGTGGAGGGTTTATGTTGATCCTTCTAATACTGTGAACAGGTGTCTCATCATCGTTATTCTCATTATACTCAAAATAGTAAAGTTGTTTCCCAGCTTTAACAAGAAAACTCAGCTTACCACAATCAAAATCATCGCGCCGAGTTAAATACATTCGGTAGAATAATGGATGATGAGAAACAAGATCTCTCCATTGTTTGCATACTGATTTGCAGTATAGAATCGATTCAGCTGGTAAACCAGTTATGATATCCAGTAGAACGTCTGTTGGGAGATCCTTGGAATACCCCATTAACGAAAAGGGATTTACAGATAGAAGAAAATATACTTAAATCTAGGGTTTGAAGATTTTGGTCGTGGAGAGATTCAGAGAGTGTTTTTTTTATACCAATGGAAAGAAATGTTTGTTTACTTATATAGAATTCTGAGACTGGTTAAGAAAGCACCCAGTTGCATAAACCAGTACAGTGAAGTGGGAGTCCGGCCCAAATACAGCCAGAGGGGGGATGTGTTATTAGTTTATTTTTTTTCCTGGTTAGTTTCAACTACTTTTATTTAACGCACCCAATTTGGCAATCCTTATTTTTTCACTGATTCATGTTAACTCAATTTTTACCAATATACACTCCCCGATTCACTTAATAAAGGGAAAAAAACCCTTTCGACAGTTGGTTAATTTACTGCTTTGGCGGTCGCTACTTGCACATGGTGCAATTTGTTGGACAATATGAATGCGTCGGAACAAGCTTATATTTGAAGATAACTTGAAGATGTTATCTTCGGTATCTATAAAGTGATAAAACAGATTAAAGTTCAAGTACACTATCGGTTCAAGAACTCTAAAGCAAGGGATTCAGCTGGAAAATGTGATAAGTACAACTGGGGTTATTTTTTATTTCTTAATCTGGTTTTGCGTGTAATGTTAATGTAGAATTTTGAGGGTCAGCAGGTTGAGCTTTGCTGACTTTTTTTGTTTTTGAGAATTTTTCCTTACATACAACTGGGACCCAATAACAAGCACCTTGAAAAGAGCAGCAAGAAAAGAACATACGGTACAACCCAAAAACAAAAACAATAATAACACCAAGTAAAGAAAAATGAGTCCCGGCTGGAAAGGATATAATCTAACATAACCCCTTGATCTCTACAGAATTGCAACACCAAAAATACACTTACACTGTGACTTTTTGATAACGGAATCAATAGAGACTGGAACTTGGTCGAAAATTAAAGTGTTCCTCGACTTCCAAATACTCCAGCAAATTGCCGCCAGGATCAAGGGACAAAGCTTCTTTCCAATAGGGTGCAGCAATCTGAACTTCCAACTTTTAATGACTTCATCAATGCAATCAGGCATTGGCCAAAACACACCGGTAGCATTCCTGAAGTAAATCCATATATGTGATGCAAACTTGCAGTGGAAAAGAAGGTGAGGAAAATCTCCCCAGATTGGCAGCAAAGAAGACATCCAACAACAATTAGTTTCCTTTTTTACGAAGCTGGTCCATAATTGCTAGTCTCTTGTGGTACACTAGCCAAAGGAAGAAACCCACACGATGAGGCCAGGATTTAGACCAAATGCTAAGATTTAAAATATGAAGCTCATGTTCCTTAGCAAGGAAAAAAAACAAAAACCTAAGAACAAAGTCTCCATCTCTATACAGTTCAAAAAAAAAGGAGGTTTCTGACTAAAATTTTCTATCCTATCTCCTCCAACCAAAGCAGCTCCACGCTTGGCCAAGCAATGAGAGCAAGTCTTATGGTGGAAGAATTCCATCTTCCAAATTCCATGCCACCTCATCATTTGGAATAGAACATGGAAGTGCAACTCTAGTAATGGAAGAATTCCAAAGTGCAAAAAGGAATAACGTTGAGCGCAATTTAAATTAACGTCAAACTTTTTTCATTTTTTCATTAATATGAACAGACGGGACTACAGACCATTCATGTGGTAAAATCTTACATTTCTTGTTTTATTCTATTAATTTAATATAGTCACTGCCCTTGACTACTAAGAAAACGCCACCTGTATATTTATATAATTGTTGAATATTTTTATGAACAGCAAAACTTGTCCTGCTTTAACTAATTTTTCTGGACGTGGACCCCTTTGGTTAATTAGGTGACGTCACAAAATGCTATTGTAAATAGCGTTGAGCGCCATTCCCATTTAGCGCTCATTTGGATTCCAACCTACCTTCCACAATATTATGGAACATGTCTTGGAAAAAGTGTGGAACAGCCTTATTTGGAAGCCATTAGACTTGACATTCCACACTTTTTCCAAGCTTGGAATAGTTGGGATTGTTAGATATTTTCCATAACATGGAATTATCTCATTGGGCCCATGTGATAACTTTGGGCTAATCTAGATATTGCTAAACTAATATTAGGTTTGGTTAAGAAGTTAGTTTCCTATCATTATCTCTTCCTTGATGGACGGTCGAGATCTAAAGTCCATATATTAAAACCCTAGGAACTTGGTCCTCTCTCTACCTATGAAAGAGAAACAATAACCATCACTATTGTATCTAAGGATTAACTCATTACGGCTAAGGTCAAGAGAGAGAAACTAAGACCTCCACAAGGTATTACCACTGCTCCCAAGATAATCGTCGTACGATGGATTAACGTTATTAGGTATTACGTTTAAACTAGTCTTTGCATATTTTATTGTGTGATTATCATGAAGTTCAACGATCCTAAATCAAGTATCTATAAAATTAAATCTTATATGGATTCCACCATAAGACTTGCTCTGACAGTATCTAATACGAAATTAAAACCGTCCAAGGAGCTTTACCACTTAGAAAATACAATATCACTACCATGGAGTCCGAAAAAATCTCTACCCTCCTGTAGCCCATCATTACCATCCATTCTGAAGCACCAATAACTGCCATAACCTTAGCCATGTAATTAGAAGCCACCCCTGCAATTCATAAGACTGGTTACCGTTCTGAATATAAATTCGATAACCTCATTCAAAAAACTAACTGCAAAATTCTGCATTTAGTAGCCACCCTTTGTAGTTCATAAGATTAGTTACAGTTCTGCATATAACCTTGGCGAACTTTGGTTTATAGCTCGCTTCAAGCTTCAATAAGGTAAGCAATTCAGGTGCTGAAATTTGCTAATTTCGGACCTTCAATTTAACAATCAATTCAGGTGCTGACAGGGGAGGAGCCAAGATTTCTGAAATGAGGGTGCAAAAATTCATTTTGCAGCTGCAATTTTTTTTAGGGGTGCGGAAAAGCAAAATAAGGCTTGTAAATAGCAAAAGAAAATTCTACCGAGCCGAAATTAGGCTTTGGAGCCAGCTGGGTAGGGGTGCAAGTGCACACCCTTGCAATGGGCTGGCTCTGCCCCTGGGTGCTGAAAAAGGATTATGTTGAAGGTACTTGAAAAGGAAAATAGTGTTCCAAGAACAATCCCATGCCCATGTATAGGGCTGAGGATCAGCAAAAAAAAAAAAAATTCCTTAAAAACCAACCACCACTTGCACTTAACCTTGTTTTGTTACTACCTTGGCCTTGGAAACTAGCGACACAACAGCACAGCTCCTGTACATGTTGTTCGTGCCAACAATTCTAGTGTTGCGGATTAAGTACCCACGCCGAGTATGTAAATGGACTTAGCTTTATAGTGAAAAAGAAAACTATGCAAAACTGAAAGCCTTTCATCATCTTCGAAGTCATAAACAGATGAAGAATAAGAAGTGCCCTCCTTTCTTAACTCACAGTCTCATACTCTCTCCTCTATGGTGTATACAAGTGAAATTCTCTCACCCTAAAATATTCCCCCAAAAAAATTGGTTGGAAGTTGTTCTAATTCCTCCCTACTAATCTAATTCATTCTAGTTTGATTATAGATGTGTGAGTTTGGTCTATTGGGAGGAATAGCACTTAAAATGGTCTCTGCCATTGCCTTCTGGAGGTAATACTTGGGATTTTATTTTCGGTTCTTCACTAATCCGTCTCAAAATTCTATCCCTTTCATTTGAAAAACCCTTTTAAGTTTACTCTCTCCACAACCCAGATTCCCAATTCTTCAAACCCTAGAATTTTACATTTCTTCTCTCTGTAAATCTCTCTTCTTCAATTTAATGGGGAATTTCAATCATCTCCCAACAGAGATCGTTCTAGACATTGTAACTCGTTTGCCAACTGAGTCAATTTTAGAGTGCAAATTAGTTTGTAAGCCATGGAGGAATCTGGTATCTCATCATCCATCATTCTCTCATTTGCATTTAAATCATCATCTTAATCACTCCACTGATTCTGGTAAGTTGAGTTTTCTTGTTAGAGATAATGATCAAGATCTTTACTGTTTTGAGTATAATGAGAAACATGATCAGACACCCACTCATGATACTAGAAAGATCAAATTATCCAATCCATTCAGATCGTCTTATCGTTATAATGTTGTCGGTTCGTTTAATGGTTTAGTCTGTTTATATGGATGGGGAGATTGTGCCTATTGTATATGTAACCCAGTGACCAGGGAATGTGTCATGCTTCCAAAAATTAAGAGACTTCGTGATGATCTACAGTATGTTCATGGTTCGAGTGGTTTTGGTTACCTTCCTTTAACTAATGAGTATGAAGTTGTTGAAATGTATGAGTTAAGATTATGGAGAGACGTTAAATTTACAGAAGTTGCGGTATACACTCTTGGCAGTGGCAAAGGGTGGAGAAATGTTGGGAGGTTGGATCCTGATTCTTGCCTGTATTATGCTACACATGGTCGTCTTTGTGGATGGTATGCTGCATTGGGTGCATAAAAAAGGAGGAAGGGTGTTGATTTTGGATTTGACGGAGGAGAAGTTTGAATATCTTTAACCACCTCATTTTCCACCAGACCGTAGTTGTTATGTTTATACTATAGGGATTCTGAATGGGGTTTTGTTTTATGCTATCAAAGATTACAGTTTAAGCACTGAATGGATGTATTCTGACATATGGCTACTGGAAAAGAAGAATGATATTTCTGACATGAAAGCGCAGGTGGAACAAGAGGCTTTGGGTTGGAGTAAAGAGGTTAGGCTTCCTAAAGGAGAACCATTAGCCTGTACCAAGAGTGGTGGTGTTTTATGTTTCGGTGATAGGTTTCTCAGTGTATATGACCCAGTAGCTTCAACCTCGAAGAAGCTTGTGAACTTTGGTGCATTTAATCAGGTAATTTGTTACAAGAAGACCTTAGTTTCATTGAAAGGATTAGCAGAAGAAGATGTAAAAATTATGTTGTGAGCTGAGCTGAGATTGAGAAGGCAGAAACTTGTGCTTTGATGACGGAGCAGCTAGCAAGATGAGATCCCTGGATACCCTTATTAACTAGTAATCTCGCTGAGTCGCTGAAGTAATCTTATTTTTATTCATATTGGTTCCAACTTGAGATTTCATAAACATTTTATCTTTAATGAGTATCATGTAAAGCTAACCGGTAGTCTCTTATAATATTTGTCAATTTAACTTTATGGCAGTTTTTTTTTAGTTAGGCTATACTGCTTTGATAAGATTAAGATTGGAAACTCTAAGGTAACCTATTCCAAACTTGCCATCCCAATGTAATGTTAGGGTACAGTCACTCTCATTTCATAGAATTAGAAGTCTGAATTGCAAACAACTCTAAAGTTTGGTCAATTCATCAGTAAATTTTGTAAGAACATTAGTGTCACGTAGGAAGATTGCTGGGTGATAGGAAGAACATTAACTACATCCAAGCTAATTGTCTGCTAACCACATTTTCCCACCTTTTGTAGTATAAGAAACAAATCTATTCGACTACGGTTTTTGGCTTCCAAAAAAGAAGATCCAGATATCTAGTTCGTCATCGCTCAATCATTTGTCAGCACTTTTCTGAATATTGATAATTGCTTCCAGATTTGGTTATGCAGTTTTAAAATTGGTGTCTAGGAATCTAATGCAATCATGCCCCGGCAGCAACATTAGGAGATTGATGCTTATTAAATTTTTATTTGCAAGTATCTATGTTCTATCCATTTGGGTTGAATAAAAATTTAATTTGGTCATGGACTGTTTGAATCGGGCCATCTAAGGAATCCATCAGCCTATCACAGGAAAAAAAAATAGCATGAATATGTTATGACTGTTTTTTCTTCCAGGAGTTTACTTTCCATGGTAGCTTCTGTTATTGGCAGCATTCCTATTTTATAATGTGTCTGTTTGGTTTACTAGAAATCTTGACTACTCTGCTCAATTCTGGCCAGTTACTTAACATACTAGTACCAGGATGCAGAAACTGTTGGCATCAAAAACTTTGCCGTCTTCGTATTACTTGATGAATAATTTTTATAATTGTAGTAATCTGCACATTTCATGCCTAGTTCCGTAGTTGTATCAATTCATGTTGTTTTGCATCAATTTTTAACACAAGAGTTGCTGGGATGTCATTGAGTCCGACAACAATGGCACCAATATATATATTTTTCAGTTTTTTTCACCATAAGAGGGTGTTATCCTATTATGCAGGAGAGCAGTAGCTCTAACAAGAAGATTTGTAACTCGTACATTGACCTGATCTGCGAACAATGTCTAACCTGTAACTGTCAGGACTAAGTTTGTTGCATTTATTTCTTCTAGAAGTACTTGCGCATATGATTTACCAGAAACATGTGGAATTATGTAAGGTCAAACATGCTCGACTCAATATGTCTCAGTTCTGGCTTTTTTTTCCTTCCTACTGTTGGAATTTTAGAACAAACTTCGGAGATATACGAGCATGGTTGCGTTGCTCGTACAGAGCTCCTAGGAAGCAAGACTAACACTTAAACTCTCAAAACTCTTAATCTTCTTATTAACTTACTTGCTTCGTTACAATTACAAATGAATGTATCACTGCCTATTTATAGGCACTAATAGACCGACTACCTTATTACCTGGAATACTCTAGAGAACACTACAACTGTGACCATCTAGGACCTTCTTTACATAACAATTTTACTTTACAAACCGTTCACACTATAGAACTTTCTAGACGCGACCTACTCTAGCTAATTCTAGAGTTTTCTAAACTATTTTACTAACAGACTAATTAAATGACTCTTTAGTTGTCCCAACTTCAGTAATTCATTTTGTAAAGTTTTCTACACTTCTCTGACTTAATCTAGACAAATCTAGATTACAAATTACAATTTCCAACACCTACGGTATCCTCCGTTTTTCTCTGTACAGAGCCTTGGTTTCTTAACAGAGCAGCAGTAATTATATTTCTTAAGAAAAAGCAAAAGAATGTGGTTAAAATGCTTCAAAGAATAAATCTCTCTCTCTTTTTTTTTATGGAAATCTTGATGATAATTTTTTTCCTCGTGTTGGTTGATGTAGCAGTAGAAACTCTCTTTCATATATGTGAATTCCACCTCCACATAACTGGCCTAAACTTAATGTGGATGTTTCACACTTCTCGTATGTTGTAGCAGGCATGGGTTTCACTGTTCTGGAGAATGCTTAGCAAATCTGGGACCTACAGCAGGCAGAAGCTCTAGTTTTGCTTATATCGGCTTAGTGGATCTTTATTCTGCAGCATAGAAGTGTGGATATCAAGGGAGCAATGGAAGCTTTGACTTCTACTTTTGGTACATATAGGATTTAAAAATATTTTTATCGGAATGTAAAACTTAAATTGGCTCCATTTTGGATCCTCAATGGCCATATGTCAGAAGGCAAGCATTTCAAGCTGCTTATAGCATTGCTAAGAAGTGGTTTAGGTATGCCTAGTGTATGGTCCTGCTAGTTTCTGCTGTATTTTGTACTAGAAAAATGGCCTTTGCAAGCAGGTAATTTCTACTAGTTTGTGCTGTATTTTCAAAAATGGGAACCCTCCTGAGATGGGTTGGTGACGATTTCAAGAGCAACCTTGTATCGGTTGGAAGGTCCCTGAGGAGAAATCAACCAAACGCTTTAGCAAGCACATCCTCTTTGTGCCATAAAATTCTTCCAGAGGCGAATTACTTCAACCTTTGATGTCAAACATAGTAAGCTTAATTGGTGGTTATAATGCTAACTGAATTGATGAAACAATCGATCAAATTTAAGATCAAACTGAATCAAAGTAGACACTTTTAAGATTGAAATATAGCTGCTTGACATATACTCAAATAGTGGAACCAAATTGTGGATGTTCTACTTCCGGAGGAACAAGGAAAAAACAAAAACAAAAACCAAGGAACAAAATCTACATCTCTATACAGTTCAAGAAAAAGGAGGTTTCTTACTAAAAACTTCTCTATCCTATCTCCCCTTGCCAAAGCAGCTTCACGCTTGGCCAAGCAATCCGCTGAGAAGTTTACTTCTCTAAAGCAATGGTATCAGTATTATTATTTTTTGAAACTAAAAGATGAATTTATTAAGAATGTGTGATTACATGATTTGCCTCTTCCTGCACTTTGGCAGCTATTTCAATAGGCGGATATAATAACCAAACACTACTTAAGCGTTCAACTCTTGCAAACTTAGAAAGAATATCTGCTACTTGGTTTTTAACTTTTGGCACATGAACACATTGCCAGGTTTTGAAAAAACTGAAAAGAACTTTAATATCTAGAATTAAATTTCGAACCCTCCAATCAATGTTGAAGCTGTTATTGTTGATCGCATCCATCACTATCTTTGAGTCCATCTCAAACACAACTCGATGAAGATTCTTATCTTTCGCCCATCTTGTTGCTTCCCATAAAGCTCTACTTTCCGCATCCTCTGCACTTGTCAGTCCCCTCAAATAGATACATTTTGCTCCCCTGTGCGCTCCTGCAAAAGCACGAATTATCAGTCCAATTCCTCCTGTTTTGTCAGAGTGTAAATAAGAACCATCAATATTTATTTTAACAAAATCATTAGATGGAGCAATACTATGTAAAGGTTCAGTAGATTGAGGTGGAGCTAAGCTGGCAGGTATTATCGACTCAGTTTCTTTCTCTGCTATCTCTTTCCTGCATTTCTGAATAAGGATCTCTGGCATAAGGTTGGAGTTGTTAAAAGATCTTTCAAACCTAGCATTCCATATGCACCAAGCAATGATTGCTATTATGCATATCAGTTTTTCTTCTGTTTGATGCGCAATAAGTTTGTCAAACCATCCACAAAACCAGTCTTCTAAAGATGAAATATCTTCAGTGTGAATACCCAAAATGGAGAACCAAATCAGTTTAGAGAAAGAGCAGCTTAGAATGCAGTGAGCATGAGTTTCAGTCACTTGTGCACAGAAAGGACAAGTAGAGTCCCCGTCTTGAATAATGTCCATTAGCTTGTCTGTAGTGGGGAGAATATTTATGACACATTTCCAAGAGAATTGTCTTATTCTAGGAAGAAATGGAAGTTTCCATAATTTCTTAAAAATTCCTTGCATTCTTTCTCCTACTGATTCATTTACAATCTTTTCCTCCATCATTTTCCTGTATAAGGATTTTACTGTGAAATTTCCATTTTTCTCCAGAGTCCATACTAGCCTTTCTTTAAGATTTTGATGTATAGAAATTTTTAAGATGAGATTGACAGTGGAAGCTTCAAAAAGATGATTGATGAGATTAAGATTCCAACCCCCAGTTTCTGTATCAAAAAGTTGATGAATCAAAGTGAACTCCTGAAAATTTGTTGTTTCATTTCTTGGTGTTGGTGGAGCATCAAGTTCTTCTATCCATTTGTATTGCCATATTTTGATTTTTTGGCCATTACCAACTGACCAACAGCTAAACTTTTTGATGAATTGAAGCTCTGAACTAATGCTCCTCCAAGACCATGTGGAACTTGAATTATCTTGCAAATTGAAAAGCTGTCCATCCTGGAAGTATTTTGCATTCAAAGATTGAGCACAAATGGAAGTATCATCAGCATAAAGTTTCCATGCTGACTTTGCTAATAGAGCTCTATTAAAGACTTCGAGATCTCTGAATCCTAGACCTCCCTCTTCTTTAGGTTTGGTTACATGTCTAAAAGCAATGTAATGTTTACCCTTATTAGAGTTCTTGTTTCTCCAGAACATTTGTTGAACTGAATTCATTTTCTTTATAGTACTGTCAGGTAATTTGAAGCTTATCATGTGATCCATAGGGATAGCATTAGTCACATTCCTTATCATTACTGATCTACCAGCTTCACTCAGATTAATACCAACACATTTAGCAAGCCTAGATTCCATCTTTTGAATGAGAGTTGAGAATGGAATTTTCTTGTTTCTCCCCACAAAAAATGGCAATCCAAGATATTTTTCATCAAAGATATTTAGTTCCCTTACCTGTAGAATTCCACTTATAAGTTGACAGCTAGTAGGATACATGTTATTACTGAAGTAAACTGCTGACTTGTGAAAATTGATGAGCTGACCAGAACAAACACTGAATTCTTGTATAACCTGAAGAAGATTGTTAGTTTGTACTTGATTTTCCTTACAAAAGAGAAGGCAATCATCAGCGAACAACAAATGATTGATTTTTGGAGCAGATCTGGAAATCTTCATACCTCTCAACTTATTCTTTTTTTCAAGAGCATTAAGTTGTCTAGAGAAAGCCTCCATGGAAAGGATAAATAGGTAAGGAGAAAGAGGATCTCCTTGCCTAATGCCTCTTATAGGTTTGGAAACTTCAGAAGGAGAGCCATTTATCATAACTTCAAACTGAGTTGTACTTATGCATTGCATGATAAGATGGCATAACTTTTCACATAAACCAAATTCACTCAAAACATCCATGAGAAATGACCATTCCAATCTATCAAAAGCCTTGGACATGTCCATCTTTAGAGCTAGATGACATGTCCTTCCCTTCTTCTTTTTCATAGCCTTGACTAGTTTTTGAACTAAGCAAATATTCTCTGAGATTAATCTACCTGGTACATATGCAGATTGCATAGGAGAAATTATATTGTTCATGTGTTTTTTGAGTGTCAGAGCAATAATCTTACATATTAGCTTGTAAATGGTGTTGCACAAAGCAATTGGTCTGAAATCTTCTGGTTTTTGAGCTGAGGTAGTCTTAGGAATTAAAGTGATTCTTGTATTGTTAAGTTTCTTGAGAAGAAAACCTGAATAGAAGAAAGCTTTCACTGTGCTGCAAACATCCTGTTTAAGTAACTAATGGTAGTATCAGTATCTAATATGCAATAACCAACCCATTGCTCTTATCCATCTAGCATAAACCATCCAAGGAATTTCACCACTTCAAAAATCTAAAATCACTTCCCTGGAGTCGGTACAAATCATGACCACCCTGTAGCTCATCATTACCATCCATTCCAAGGAACCAATTACTGACATGACCTGTAATCTAAACCTTACATGACATTTGATACCCTACACGCGTATATACAACCAGCTATGTAATCCAACAAGTTTAAAGTAATTGCTAAAGATTAAAAAAAATAATTACAAAACTCGAATTATAGGTAAACTACCATTCTTTAGTAGAGAATTACAAGAGATATTAAAGAGTAGAGTATCTTAGAAACCCAATGGATTACAGTATCAAACAGACAGTTGAGTAATGTAATCTTAGAAAGTGAACATACGTTTGGGTCGGACAAAGTAACCAAATGTACAAGGACCAATTAGTCATAAGCATGGTACGAGAAAAAGGAAAAAAAGGAAGAATAAAGCTATACAAGCCATCGTATGCCTCAGGTCATTACATCTCCAACTGACTTATCAAAAAAGTTAGTGTTGGGTAATTATCTTCGTTACCGATTCTCTCGTGTATTATCCACAGATCCGTTACAACTTTTGTAACATGGATTTCATTTATGTATTACATTTCGTAATACCAACAACAAAACAAGAAAAGAAGGATACAAAAAAGATGATCAATCATAAAACTCAAACAAACTTACTTGGGTGTATTGAGGTGAGTAATCTCTTTGCTTAAGACATTTGAAGCCCTGTATATAATGCTGTTACAGGTTTAGCGGCATATGTCTCCAACATTCAACAATACCTTGATGTTTTTCGCAGCATTTCGATAACACCGAATAGTGAACGCGAATAGATGTAGCACAAACTCTTCTTTAACTCTTGAAGACACATGCAAACTCTTAAATTTCTAGTACTAGTTTTTTGACTCTAAAAACACATATTCGCAATGGAGAATGTGCGGGGTTTATATAGGTTTAAAAGTGACTCTTAGTGAAATCCTTTCATGAAGAGTCACGTACCTTGGATAAGACACTATATGTTGAAAAGGCACAAGTGAGTGGACATACTGATTTAAATTTCTATTCGAAATTTCCAACAATCCCCCACATTGAATAGAAATCCATTCAAGTTTAAAGCAGACACTAGAAAGAGTTTGTGCGCGGAACATCATTGCATCGGGAGAGATAGCTTTTATCTTTGAATCTTCCGTAGTTAATACCTATCGGGTTTACTAGTTGTTCAGTGAACGCGATGTCTTGAACCGCCCAACTTTATGATGTAAACCGATGCAATAGATATCACACAGTTTATTTCCTTACATATTCGGTTCTCGGTTGTGTTCATTTCGGCCCTGAACGATGTTGGTTTTCATGATTAATTTAGCCTTATAGTTATCATAGAAGCGGCCCCACTTCACACTCATATAGGTGATCTCCTATTTGAAAAATATCCTGTCATACTTTCTTAGTGAAAACTAAGCCATAGGAATCATTAAGAGAAATTCTCAACCTCTCACTTGACAGGCAACACTGTTTCAATGTTCGTCTCACTGACGGGAAACCCAGGAAACCGAGATGCTCATCGATTGTGTGCTCGTTTTCAATCTATTAGGCTTGCAGTCCAGCCATTTCTTTCTCTAGTAATGGAAATTGATCGATAAAAGTTCAGCGGTGTAACTGAAGATGAAGTGATCCAAACAGCTCTTGATAATTGGGAGGAAGCTGATGGTAAACCTTTTCGTTACGAAGCGTGTTTTAGAATTCTAAAAGATGGTCCATCTCAAGCACATCGGTACTGCACTCGAATGCCGCTCCTGCTCTTTACAATGGAAGAAGATGTTACTCTTGTTCGAAGTTGGTTACATCGTATGATGAGACCAATGAACAGTAACTATTTTTGGGAAAGAGTATTGGGAAATTTTGTAGCATCGCGGAACGAAACCATAAGAAAAAGTAAGAGCCTAGAACTAAGAATTGCATTAATCACTAAGGAAGTCAAACATTATACGGAAGTTTTGTGGATGGTTCACCGTAGCAATTCTGGACTATCTAACGAAGAACTAGTGAGTATCTTACCTTTGTCCTCATGGACTCAACTGCATCATAAATATCTGAACTTGTTGTTTATCTGTTTTACAGAAAACCATCGCTCAGACCAAGTTTACCGAAGAAAGCGGAAGAGAGTTTAAGCAGTTTGAGTGCTATGAACTCTACAGAGAGAATGTCGCTGGATTTGATGTAGTTTGATGTTTTTGTTGGGGTTTATTAAAATATAGTTTGATGTTATTTGCAAGTTGAAATTATAATAAACTTCGCTTAATCTGAAGTGAAAATCTCTATTTCAAAATCTAAATATTTTCATTAATGCCAATTCTTTTACAAGATATAAACTTAGGCACTAATAAAACGTACTAAACAACTTCAATAAAAATCAAGTACAAGTTTTGGCCTCCTGTTTATCTTCATTTGACGTATCTTCCATTCAACGCGCTCTTTGACAGTTTCTCCTTTGTTTTTGAATTTTTTGTTGTTAACTTTCAAAACTGGAGCTCTTCTTTGCCTTTTAGCTGAACATTTTCTTGGAGCAACTTCAGAAACTTGCACTTCCCTCTTACAAGTTTCAATCTTTTTAAAACTCCAACATATCTTAAAAACAACAGCTTCAAGTTTTGTATCGCAAAAAAGTGTGATCGCCTTTTCAGCCATTGAAATAGATTTTAGAAGAGAAAATTAAAGAGAAGTGAATTTTGGTGTGAGTGAATTGTTTGAAATTGATAGTAATTTATAGAGGTAAAAAATGAATTTTGAATTTTAAAAAAACTACCCGTTGGCATTTTTGATACAAACGCCAGCGTCCTACGTTCAAGCGCCGCGTTGAAGCTTTGAGCTCTAGCACTTTTCCTACCAACGACGGCGTTTTACCTAAGAACGCTAGCGTTTCTCTCATGAACGCGCGCTTAGTTATCTAACGCCCAGTGCTTTACCATAGTGAAAAAGCCAGTTTGGCCATCCACCTGACTCAACAAAAAGATGGGTTTGTTCATTCCCATAGGAATTGCCTTTATAGTGGAAACTATTGTTAAACACCCCTTATTGAATTCAAACACCCCTTGGTTCCTACAACCTAGCCAGCCGGTAGTCCCTAACCAGTCCTTTGGTTCCTTCCTACTTCCTCCTGCAACCAATTCGGCTCTTCTAGCAAACACATCACTTATCTCCTTGGGAACTGTAAAAACACCCCAAACCAAACCCTTCAACTTTATTCTCTCTCTCCCCGAGTCTCTCCGCAACCAAATTCCCAAATTCTTAGAACCCTAGAAATTAAGTTTATTTCTTGTCTCTGTAAATCCCTCTTCTTCAATTAAATGGGGAATTTTAATCATCTCCCAACATACATTTTACTAGACATTTTAACTCGTTTACCGACCGAATCGGTATTAGACTGCAAATTGGTTTGCAGATCCTGGAGACATGTTGTTTCTTATAATCCATCATTATCTCAAATGCTGGTAAGTTGGGTTTCCTTGTTAGAGCTAAGAATCATCAACTTTACTATTTTGAATATAATGAGAAACATGATGAGACTGTTGGAATTTTAAAATGAACTTTGGAGATATACGATCATAGTTATGTTGCTCGCATAGAGCTCCTACAAAGAAAGACTAACTCTTTAAAAGCTCAACTTCTTATTAATTTCTTGCTTCGTTAAAAATACAAATGATACTACAAATGACTATTTATAGATATACAAGACCGACCAGCAAACTTCCTAGAATACTCTAGAGAACACTAACACAATCACCGACTTTCTAGAACATTCTTACTTGACCGACTTTACAAGTCTCGTTCACACATTACAGTGCTCTCTAGATTTTTCTATACTATTCTAAATGACTAACTAGCCTACGGTTGGATATTACAACTTTCATCATTCAATGTGTAGAATTCTCTACACTACTCTAAACTAATCTAAATAATTCTAGATTATAAATTACAATTTCCAACATCCCCTCCTAATTTGTAATCTCCATTACATTTGCAGTTTCGATCTTCACCCAATTTTCCGTTCATCCATCGCTTTCCCTGCTCGTTGTGTAGTTTTTCTTTTTCTCATATCCATGAAATTTCTTCGCGTCGACATCGCCTCGTCCTCACATAGTGTCTCCATATATCCTGTTTTCATCCTCTTTTCTTTTAGCCAGCTTTACTTTCTGCTAGCGTCCTAGTGGGTGCGTTCCCACTGTCTCGGCCTTTACTCGGCCCGGCCTTTACGCGGCCTTCCATTAGCCTTCACTCGGCTATTCTCGGCACAAGTGGAGGATTAGCATCTCGTGACAACATGGCTTTTCTCATGCCATGTTCGAAAGTGCATTTTTCTGTGCACTCCCTACGCATTCTCTTTTTGTTTCTAACTCTCATTTCATTGAGACATTACGTACTATACATTTTCAAAACTACTTTAACTTAAACTGAACCTTCTCACGATCAATATCTTCCATTCTTCCTCTTTTCATTTTCTCATTCCATCTTTTCCTCTATTCATTTTCTCATTCCATCTTTTCTTCTTTTTAGTACGGGTGAACTTCTGGTGGGGCTGTAATGTAAACTCAACCTCAAACTTTAAATAGTTGAGAATCATTCCTTCACTTTCTTCGCTTCACTTTCACATTTGCTTTAAATTCCACAAGCATTTTGATTCGCGCAGCTTACACGCCCCATATGGATGGAACCTCCGCTTTGATACCATGTTGGAATTTTATAATGAACTTTGGAGATATACGAGCATAGTTATGTTGCTCGCATAGAGCTCCTACAAAGCAAGACTAACTCTTTAAAAACTCAACTTCTTATTAATTTCTTGCTTCGTTATAAATACAAATGATACTACAAATGACTATTTATAGATATACAAGACCGACCAGCAAACTTCCTAGAATATTCTAGAGAACACTAACACAATCACCGACTTTCTAGAACATTCTGACTTGACCGACTTTACAAGTCCCGTTCACACATTACAGAGCTCTCTAGATTTTTCTATACTATTCTAAATGACTAACTAGCCTACAGTTGGATATTACAACTTTCATCATTTAGTGTGTAGAATTCTCTACACTACTCTAAACTAATCTAGATAATTCTAGATTACAAATTACAATTTCCAACAGAGACACCTGTTGATTGTATTAGAAGGTTCAATTTAACCCCTCTCTTTCATAGTTATTTGCTTATTGGTTCGGTTAATGGTTTAGTCTGTCTTTATGACCAGAGAATATGTTATGCTTCCCAAAATTAAGAGAGATTGTGATCACTATCTTCATTGTTCGACCGGATTTGGTTGGGATTCTTCATCTAATGAGTATAAAGTTGTTGAATTGTATAAGTTAAGCAGAGAATCTAGTGTTACAGAGGTTGCGATATACAGTCTTGGCAGTGGCAGCGGGTGGAGACATGTTAGGAGTTGCAATATACACTCTTGCGGATCTTATATTGAAGTTGGTGTCTTTATTAACGGAGGGCTGCATTTTGTGGAGGATGGAGGAAAAAGGTTTTTGGTTTTCGATTTAACTCCGGAGAAGTTATATGAACATGTTTCCCAGCCTTGTTTGCCGCCAGGCAGTATGTTGTATGATCATTCTGTAGGAGTTTTGGGATATTCCGAACGTGAAAGAACAACTGATGGAATACGAGCCATTAGGTTGGAATAAAGAGTTTAGTCTTCCGGGAAGAGAACCATTACCATTAGCCTTTTCAAAGAGTGATGGTGTTTTATGTTCTTATGGTAGCTCTCTCTGTATTTATGACCCCATAGCTTCAACCTCGAAAAAGCTTGTGGATTTAATTCCATCATCTCAAATAATCAGTTACAAGAATACCTTAGTTTCCTTGAAAGAACTAGGAGAAGAAGATGTAGAAATGATGGAGTCAGCTCAAATTTTGGAAAACAGAAAGCCGTGATTTTCCGACAAAGCAGCTAGCAAAATGAGATCCCTGGATATCCTTGTTAACTGGTAATCTTCGCTGACCTTCTGAATTAATAGTATATATATTTATATGGGTTTCAATTTGAGATTGCATATACATTTTGACGATATCTTAATGAGTATCATGTAAAGCTAACTGTCAGTATCTTTTTGTATTCATCATCTTAACTTTATGGCATTTAGTTTTTTTAAGTAATGCTATACTGCTTTGATGCGATTAAGATTGGGAACTCTTAGGTAATTAATGTATTCCATAGGTCACGCCTTATGAAACTCTGAGGTAGTCTACTCCAAATTTGCCATCCGCATGTAATGTTAGTGTACAGGCATTCTCATTTCATAGAATTAAAAGTGTGAGTAGAAACCAACTGTAAGTAGAGAGATTGCTAGGTGATAGGAAGAACGCTAACTATAAACAAGTTGATTGTCTGTTAACTACATTTTTCCAACCTATGAATAACAATGAACTTTGTAGCACAGGAAGTAAATCTGTTCGACTATGGTTTTCTGTATGCAGTTTTCTAAATGTTAATAATCGCTTCCAGATATATTCATGCAGTTTGAACTATTCATGTCTAGGGATCTAATGCAACCATTCCCCAGCAGCAACATTAAGAGATTGATGCTTTTTCAATCTTTAGTTGCAAGTATCTACGTTCTTTCCAGTTGGGCGCAATTGAATAAGAACTTAATTTGGGCATGGTCTGTTTGAATTCGCCGATCCAGCCATCTAAGAGATTAATCAACATATCTTACAGGACAAAAAAATTATAGCAAGAATTTATTATTGTTGTATTTTCTACTAGGAGTGTAGGAGGTTACTTTCCATGGTTAGCTTAGTTCTGTTATTGGTAGCATTCCTCTTCTACCATGTGTCTGTTTACTATGCTCAATTTCATGCTATTGCTAGGTACCTAACATACTAGTGCCATGATGCAGGAACTATTGGCAGCAAAGATTTTGCCATCTTCTTAGGAATAGATGAGGGTTTTTTTTTTTTTTTTTTTAAATAAATGTTGTAATCTGCACATTTTGCAGTTGTATCAGTATTTTCGTATTGTTTTGCCAACACAAGAGTTGCTGGGATGTCATCGAGTCCGACAACAATGGCATCAATATATATTTCTCTGTTTATCACCTTAAGAGGGTATTATCCTGTTTCTATAGGAGATCAGTAACTCTAACAAGAAGATTGATTGCTTGGACATTGACGTAATCTGCAAACAACGTCTAACGAGTAATCGTCGGCACTAAGTCTGTTGCATTTCTTTCTTCTAAAAGTACTCATGCATATGATTTTACTAGAAATTTGTGGAATCATGTAAGGTCAGATATGCTTGACTCACTATGTCCCAATTCTGTTTTTGTTTTCCCTATGATATTTTCCGTTTTGCTCTGTACCTTGCTTTAGTTTCTCAACAGAGCAGCAGTCATACTCTTTTTTTTTTTTTTAAAGAGCAAAAGAATGTGGTTTAAAGCTTTGCATCTTAAACTGCTTCACAAAATAAATCGCTTTTTCTATGGAAATTTTATGATAAATTTTTCTTAGTGGATTCCTTTCTGTGATTTAGCACTGTCTTTGATGTATGTGGAATAAAGAGTTCAATCTTCCTGGAAGATAACCATCAGCCTTTACCAAGAGTGGTGGTGTTTTATGTTTTGATGGTAGGTTTCTCGATATCCATGACCCATAGCTTCAACCTTGAAAAGGTTGTGGATTTAATTCCATTATATGAAATAATGTCTTACAGGAACACCTTTGTTTCATTGAAAGAACTAGGAGAAGAAGATGTAAAAATGATGGACTCATGGAGTCAGCTCAAATATTAGAATTGAGAAAGCCGTGATTTGACGACAAAGAAGCTAGCAAGATGAGATCCCTGGATACCCATATTAACTGGTAATCTTCGCTGAGCTTCTGAAGTAATATTGTCTATATTTATATGGGTTTCAACTTGAGATTGCTTAAACCATTTGACATTACCTTTATGAGTATCGTGTTAATCTTACTGTTAGATTCTTTCCCTGTCCCCTATCCCTACTTCATGGCAGTTTCTTTTTGTTCTTAATTCTTAGTATTATCTATTGATAATTGGGCTCTCAAATTTTCACTCCGCATGTTATGTTAAGGTACTATCATTTTCATGCCATAGAAATTGGACCAGGAAACAACACTCATTAATCAGTAAGTAGTAACTGCAAAAACAATAGAGTCAAGTATGTAACCAGTTGTATCAATCTTTGTTTTTGTTAACCCTGGGTAAGTTAAATTCCAATTTGCATCATTTTTTAACACACGAGTTACTGGGAATGTCAACGAGACTGACAACAATGGCATCCATATATGTTTTTCTTCGCTTTCATCTTAAGAGGGTATCATCGAATTCTGAAATAGATACATGAAGATTGGTAACTCGGACATTGACGTTATCTGCAAAGATTGTCTATATATCCTGTAACAGTCGGCACTAGGTTCATTGCATTTCTTTCTTTAAAAAGTACTTGCATATTATGATTTTAATAGAAATTCGCGGGAGTCATGTAAGGTCAAATATGCTGGACTCAGTCTGTTTCTGTTTTCCCTATGATATACTTTAATTTGTTTTGTCATGCTTTCGTCTCTACAAAACTTTTCTCAACATAGCAGCAGTAGTCAGGTTTCTCAATAAGAGAAAAACTGCTTCACAGAATTCTTCTATATGGAACTATTTATTATTGGAGCAGTTTTATCGAAGATATAATTCTTCTATATAGAAGACCTGAAGTGTCTTTTCTGTGGAGAAGCAGTAGAAAGCTGTATGGTTTGGTGCTAATTCTACTCTTTAGCAATCTCCGCGATGTTATCATCTTCCTAGAACATGGCTATTATGTAGGTACACGAGTGATTCAACTCACACAACTCTAGCTCCCACCTATTGCATTTTTATGTTAATTTTGCAGGTTCTCAACAGCAATCATTTAGCTTTGATAGAACTAACTGTCGGAGAAAATGAGTTTTATCATTTTTGTTTTATAAGTCTTGGTGGGAATGGAACTTAGGACCCTTAAGTCTCAAAGAGTACTTGCTCATTTTCTTATGAGTTAATGAAACCTTTAGTCCCACATAGGGTATAACTAAAGAGGAGATCCACTATATAGCTATTTCATTAAATATTTTGTCTTCACTAAGGCTTGGGCTTAGGGCTCGGGCTCGTGCTTCCATCGTGGACAGATCAACCAAGATTTATCTTTTTGGATATAATTTCTTTCAATTATTTCCTAAAACGTTTTGAAAATCAAAAGAGATTTTGTATTTAATGTGGGGGGCGTATGACCTGGAGAGGATTTATTTCTTTCCGTTTTTTACTTTTATGTCGACATAATGTGCAGTTATTCTTACCGTTTTGGAAAATCTCGAATTAATGAAAATTTATTCTGGCTTTATTATTATTATTTTCTCTTTAATTCGCTCTTAATGCACATTATTCTCTACTATCTCTCTTCTCCACTATATAAAGCCTTTGGTTTCTTCATTCCTATTTGTGTCCAGAAGAAGCTATTATCCTTCTTCTTTTCGTCTCTCTCCCTCTGTGTGGTTTTTATTCTTTGTGTCATTGCTGTTAAGTTCGTAAGAGTGGGAAAGTACTGTAGTGCTAACGGTACCTGCAGCGGGCAGTTTTATCCTGGATACGACTTCACCACCGGGTATAGGCATCACTCATTATTGAGGCGTACCGGTGAACTATCGTGTTAAGGACAGCTTGATGATCAAGTTACTCTGTCTTCTGTTTGCTGTTTCTTGAGTGTCTATTTTATTTAAGTTTAAGTTTCAGAAATTTATTTCTTAACATCATTACTTTCAGTGTTTTGTTGTTACAGTACCAACACTAACTGCGTCAAATTTAATGAGGATGTTTCATCCCAAATGCTATATTGCAGGCATGTGGCTAACTTTACAAATTTGTGCAGGAGAATCTCAACAGGACGAGGGATCTAGAGAAGGAAGAAAGCTCTCATATTGCATAAAGCAGTGGAGTGGATCATCTCCCATGTATATCTATCTCAGGTCATCATAGAAGTTGATAACAATTAACAAGAGGGCCATAGACGCTATGACTTCTACTTTTGGCACACATGGGTGGACTTGAATTTTTAAGGAATGTAGAAACCTTATTTTGTGTTTTTAATGGCTGTGTCAAAAAGCAAGCAAGTCAAACTGCTGATTGAAGCAACCTTATTTGGCTCTACTGTATGTTTTTTACTGGAATCAAATACTGTATGAAAAAAGAAAATGAATCACTCTGCTTAAATTAGTTTCTGTATTTTGCACCAGAAATTGCCATTCTTTTTAAGGCAGTCGGTTACAAATTACCATTCATTAAATTTAAAGTACATACACCTAATGGCGATGCAAGGGACATGTATACTGGTGCAGCTTACATTCATCATGTCCGAATCATCGATTATTCTTTAACAGAGAAGTACCCTGAATGGGTTATGGAGTATATGGATGAACCTTATTGTTACAGTGCTGTTAACTATGTTCAGTACATTAAAGAACCTGAATTTTATTTTGGAGGCCACGGTAGTCATTGGAACCCTTATTGTCAATGAGAAGAGACACTAGATAGTTATTCGATTATTCTTTTGTTGTCTACCTAGTACTGATTAACTAAGGACTTGTTTAATGATATATTTTGCACTTGTCCATCATTAATTTTCCTTCCACCAACTAATGCACCTCAAAAAAGAATCATTTTTGGGTACCAGTCTTTTTTTTTGGGACCATTGTTTTATTTTGGATAAGACATTAGAAGTAAATCTAGGTCACCCCTTATCTAGATATTTATATTAATACCTAAATTACCCTCTTGATTAATTTTGGGTAATGATTAGTTAGTGTTAATAATAGTTAGTGTAATGATTAGTGAAATGATTAAGTTAAAAAATAATTAGTGAGATTAAAAATTCAGATGGGTTTTTTTTACAAGAAGTAGAATTATTGAGAGAGTAAAGTTAGAGAAGATGAAGAAGAAAAACATGGAAAATAATTTATTTATTTTTGAGTTCACCAAGCTTGAGTATTCAATTGATGGTAGCTCATATGAATCTTCATTTCCTTCCTCTCCTAGAGTATTCGTTAATCTTCACAATGATCCGGATATGAGTTATTTCTTAGATGGTTGAATTGATCCAAAATTTCAAAAAAATGTAAATTTTTTAAGTAGATTTGGTCTTGTTCGTTTATCTTATGTGAAGAACAGGTAACCGAACACATCTGAAAGTGTAGTTCGGTTACTTTTTCCAAACACGCAGGTTACCGAACTCGCTCTTAATGGAGGTTTTTAGTCGTTCGGTTAACAGACATGTTACCGAACTTTGTTTATAGAATTTACAGAGTAATGTTCTGTTTGCCCGCAATGTTGCCGAACTTTAGGGTCTAGAAGTTCGGTTGGTTTGCAACCAATATCTAACTGAACTTCGCGTTGATTAAGATTTTACCAAGTGTACAAAGTTCGGTTGTTTCGCAAACTTCATACCAACCAATATCTAACCGAACTTCACGTAAAATAAGATTTTACTAACAAACCGAACTCCACATGTATGCAATTAGTGAAGAGTTCGGTTTGTCAAGGTTTTTTGCGAACAAACCGAACATAGTGGGCAAAATAGCAAAGTTCGGTTACATTGGATTTCTTTTCTTTTTTTTTGTAATATTGGTAAAGTTCGGTTAGACAATAGTTTTATCCTTCTTTGCGAACCAACCGAACATAGTGGGCAAAGTTCGGTTAAATCAAAACTCAACATAGTGGGCAAAATAGCACAGTTCGGTTACATTGGATTTTTTTTTATTTTTTTTTGGTCAAAGTATGACTTTAAACCTTCCATTTTCTTGGTTCTTTAAATGGTTTAGTCGGTCTTCAAGAATACCGAGATTATAATGCTTATATTTGCAATCCGGTTACTAAAGAATATGTTGCTCTTCCAGAAATTAAGATAGATTGTCATGGTCAAGGGTATAGTTGTTGGACGAGTGGGTTTGGTTATGATTCTGTAAGGAATGAGTATAAAGTTGTTGCATTTTATAAGTTAAGGACAGAAATTTATTTTATGGAGGCTGCGGTATACACTCTTGGCAGTGGCACTGCGTGGAGAAATGTTGGAAGGTTAGATACTAAATTTTCAGTCCATGGTGTATTTGCGAATGGAGCCCTGCATTGGATGGATAAAATAGAAGACAGGTTGATGGCCTTCGATTTGACTGTGGAGAAATTTGAATATCTTTCACTACCTCCTTTGCCATCAACCAATACGTGGCCTCATCTTAAGATGAGGGTTTTTGGGGAGGATTTATGTCGCACTATCAGATATCACTGTCAAATTACCGGATGCACACGCTTTGACATATTGTTATCGAAAAAGAAGAACGATATTCCTGACAGGAAAGGGCAGCCATTGGGTTGGAGGAAAGAGTCTACTGTTTATGAAGATGAACCATTAGCCTTTACCAAGAGTGGTGGTGTTTTATGTTTTGATGATAGAACTCTCGGTATTTTTGACCCAGTAGCTTTAACCTTCAAAGAGCTTGAGAGATTTTATTTTATTGATAAAATATTCCCCCACAAGATCACCTTATTTTGTTTGAAAGAATTAGGAGAAAAAGATATCAAAATGATGGAGTCAGCTATAGAATTGAGGAAACATAAGGCCGTGGTTGGACGACAAAGCACCTAGCAAGATGATATCCCTTGATGCACTTATAAACAGGTAATCTTTCCCCAGCTTCTGAAGTAAGATTCATGCAATTTTGGATATTTTTCAACTTGAGATAGCGTAAACCTTTTCGCTCTTTCTTAATGAGTATCATACAAAGCTTACTGTTGGTCTGTTATATGTCACCAATCTTAACTTCCTTTTTTTATAACAAGAGCAAAGTTGCATCATAAAATTTCTCTTCCGCTGGAACTATTGTTATAATACTCTCCTATTGGAGGCTTGGAGCAGCTTTAGGAAGATATTCACTTATAGAGGACCTAAAATGTCCTATCTGTTATGAAGTAGTAGAAACAATCTTAATTCCGTGTATGAATTTATCGTCACTTTATGGTTTGGATCCAATTCTACTCCTTAACAGTATCATTCCCTAACAGCATGGCTATTCAGTAGGTACACAAGATATTTAACTCGCACAACTTTAGCTCCCATATTTTTCCATTTTTCATGTTAATATACTGCAGGTTCTCAGCAGCAATCATTTAGGCCATGATAAAAATAACACTCAATAGTCACAGCATTCGTATTCCACATCCTCATAACTGCCTCAAACTTAGTGTGGATGTTTTACACCTCCCAAATGCTAATATTGCAGGAACTTTACTAAATTGTGCAGGAAAATACTTGGCAAATTTGGAAATCTTACCAAGGACCAGTGACTTAGAGCGGGCAGAAACTCTAGTTTTGCGTAAAGCTGTCTAGTGGGAACTCTGTTGCAATTGTTTCTTCTAAAAGTACTTGTACAAATGATTTTAATAGAAATCCATGGATATGCAAGGTCAAATAAGCTTTGCATCTTAAACTGTTTCTTTATTATGGAAATTTTTTGATAAAACTTTTCCTGCTGGTTTCATTTCTGTGTTGTAGCAGTAGAAACTCTCTTTCATATATACGAATTCCACCTCCACATAACCGTCCTAAACTTAGTGTGGGTGTTTCATACTTCCCCAAAGTCCTAAATTGTGCCGGAGAATGCTTAGCAAATCTGGAATCTCAACAAGGACAGATAATCGAGCTTAGGTTTCTCTAAGCTCTAATTTGGCATAAAGCTGTAGAGTGGATCCTCCATATGCAGCATGTTCTTAGGTTGGTTCCAGATAATCTAGCTTAAGTTTCTACAAGCTGTTTTTACAAGCCTCAATAGCATGCCCTTGGTCTGAATTGAATAGCTAAATTTATAAAACAAAAATGAAAATAGATAAAACACGAAAGTGAAATTCATGTCATTCTATATATATGTGTGTGTTTCAACATGAGATTGCGTAAACATTTTAACATTATCTTTGACTTTATGGCAGTTTATTGCTTTGTTTTAGTCAGCCTATATTGCTTTGTCAAGATGCAATTTGCGCAGTTGAATTAATGACAAGAGAAGAATGTGATGCATATTCTTGTCTTTAGAAATCTCTGCAATCCTGCTATGTTCTTACAACATAGCTGTTTAGTACGCACACAAGTGATTCTGTTGACACAACTCTAGCTCCCTAGCTATTCCATTTTCAAGAGAAGCATAAGCATGTATCGATGTTACACTGCAACTTGTTAATTGATGGATAATTCATAAGACGTAGTCGAATTTTCTTTGAACTCGATCGTTGGGCTTAGTTTGTCATAATGAATGTCCCGTCCGAAAAGAGCTTCAATTAAACGTTGTAAGTTGTAACTAGAAAATTGTGTAAAGTCAAGTATCAGAGAACAAGAAGAAAGATAGAATGAATTTGGGGGATAGGAATTGTAAGTTGTAACTAGAAAATTGTGTAAAGTCAAGTATCAGAGAACAAGAAGAAAGATAGAATGAATTTTGGGGATAGGAAACTCTTATTTGCATTTAGTGAGCAAGGTTATTATATAGTCGTATTAGCAAGAGCATTTGCCACCCTAATTCCATGTACCTGAATGAACTTTAAGTCAAGAAGGACATAAATTTTTTCCAAAAGGTCAGCCACAACAATCACAGGGGCCAGGCGCAGCTGCAACTGCCTCCGACGAGGCGGGGCAACACCACAGCTCCTGTACATGTCAATCGTGGTAGTAGCTCAAATGGTGTGGACTAAATACCTAGAATAAATATGTGAATCCCACAATGTGGACTAAACTTCCGAAAGAAAATGAAAATTGTCGATAACTGAAAGCCTTCCTTCTTATTGGAGGTCATAAGTTCGAATCTCGAAATGAACAATTTCTTTTTCTTAGAAAGAAAATGAAGAATAAGTAAAGCCCTTTCTTTGGTTCTTTTAACTCACAGTCTCAAACTCATACTCTCTCCTCCTTGGAGTGTAGAAGTGAAATCCTTTCACCCTAAAATAAAATTAAATTCCCAAAACTAAGGATTCTGGGAATTGCACTTAAAATGGTCTCTGCCATTGCCTTCTGGAGGAGGTAATATATGTGATTTTATTTTCGGTTCTTCAATAACCCGTCTCAGAATTTTATATCCTTTTCATTTTTAAAACCCTTTCAATTCTTCTCTCCACAACTTAAATTCCCAATTCTTCAAACCCTAGAATTTTACATTTCTTCTCTCTGTAAATTCCCTCTCTTCAATTCAATGGGGAATTTCAATCATCTCCCATCAGACATTCTACTAGAAAATTTTAACTCGTTTACCGATTGAATCAGTACTAGAGTGTAAATTAGTTTGCAGACCATGGAGGAGTCTGGTTTCTCATCATTCATCATTCTCTCGAATGCATCTAACTCGTCATCATGATTCTGGTAAGTTAAGTTTTCTTATTAGATCTGGGAATCAACAGCTTCACTATTTTGAGTATGATGAGAATATTGATCCTGAGACACCTAATCATAGTATTACAAGGATCTATTTCAGACCTCCATTTATATCTATTTATAAGGTTGTTGGTTCGTTTAATGGTGTGGTCTGTCTTTATGGATGGCGAGATTATGCTCATTGTATTTGTAACCCCGTGACCAAAGAATATGTTATGCTTCCAAATATTAAGAGAGATTGTGGTGATAAGTATTTTCATCGCTCGAGTGGATTTGGTTACCTTCCTGCAACTAATGAGTATAAAGTTGTTGAATTCTATAAGTTGAAGAGAGAACCTAGTTTTATAGAAGTTGTTGTGTTCACTCTTGGCAGTGGCAAAGGGTGGAGAAATGTTGGCAGGTTGGGTTCTAAATTATGCCGTGCAAACGGTGTGTTTCTGAATGGAGCCCTGCATTGGATGGATGAAGAAAGAGAAAGGGTGTTTGCCTTTGATTTGACCGAGGAGAAGTTTCGTCAACATATTACGCTACCTCCTTTCCCACCAAACGATAACTGGTATACTAGTTATACTAGTTATACTTTAGGGGAGTTGGGTGGGGTTTTGTATTACTTTCAAGAGACTGAAGAATTATATTCTGACATATGGATATTGAAAGAGAAGAATGATAATCTTGACATGAAAGAGCAGGTGGAACACGAGCCATTGGGTTGGAGGAAAGAGTTTAGTCTTCCCAGAAAAACACCATTAGCCTTTACCAAGAGTGGTGATGTTTTATGTTTTGATTGTTACTCTCTATACATTCGTGACCCAATAGCTTCAGCCTCGAAAAAACTTGTAGATTCAGTTGCATTTCATCAAATAATCCCTTACAAGAAAACCTTAGTTTCTTTGAAAGGAATAGGAGAAAAAGATATAAAAACAATGGAGTCAGCTGAAATTGAAGAGACAAAAAGCCATTATGTGAAGCCAAAGCAGCTAGCAGGATGGTATCGCTGGATACCCTTATTAGCTGGTAACCTTCCCTGAGCTTACTGAAGTAATATTATATATCTGTTTATATGGTTTTTAACTTGAGATTCCATATACCTTGTCACATTGTCTGAAAGCATATCGTGTAAAGCTTACTATTAGTCCCCTTTCATGGCATCAATCTCAAGTTTAAGGCATAGTTAAGCTGTATTTCTTTGTTGATGTACAATTTGTTGCCCACCTGATCTGATTGCAATCGGATAATGTGATCCATACTTTAGGAACTTGTTTCTTCCTAATACATTGAAGCTAAATAAGTGTGGAAGAAAATTTGTGGAAACTGAGAGCTTTCCTACCAGTACGAGGGCATCTATCTTGTTCTTACTTCTTATCAAAACGATAGATAATTTGTGAATCAAATTCGCCATCCGCATGTTATGTTAAAGTACAGTCACTTTTATTTCATAGAGTTTGGAGTCAGAGTCGGAAACCACACTAAAGTTTGTCATGATTCACCAATAAATTTTTCAAGAACAATAGAGTCAAGTAGGCAGAGTTCTGATTCATATTGTTTCAACTCCGTTGTTAACTACAACAACCTAATTGTTTTTCTTCAAATAATCTCACAAAATTGTGTATGATGCTTGACTCACTGGTTCCCGTTTCTGTTCATGTTATCCTCGGTGATATCTTCTATATAAAGACTCAGTTTTGAATATAATAGCTACGGTCAGATTTCTTAAGAAGTGTAAATGAATGTGGTTATTAACTTTGCATCTTAAACTGCTTAACAAAATTCTTCTCTTTTTATCATAATATTTTCTACTAGAATTGTTTCCTTGAAATAGCAGTAGAAATTTTATTTCATATTTTCCGTATGCTCTAATATAGCGGGCATCGGTTTTACAGAATTGTTTTGGAGACTGCTTGGGAAATCTGGAAATCCCAACAAGGACTAGGGATGAATAGTAGGCAGAAGCGCCAGTTTTGCATAAAGCTGTACATTGGATCCTTCATATGCAGCTGCCTCAGGACATTATCAAGAGGGGATAACAAGGGGGATATAGACTTTTTAGCAATAAATTGGGTGGGGTTTTATATTTTTCTGCGACACCTTACTAAAATCCCATGTTATGACTTATTGATTATTGAAAGAGAAGGATGGCATTCTTGACTTGATAGAGCAGGTGGAACACGAGCCATTGGATTGGAGGAAAGAGTTCAATTTTCTCAAAAGAGAACCATTAACCTTTACCAAGAGTGGTGGTGTTTTGTTTTTGGAGGATATGTCTCTCAGTATCTATGACCGAACAGCTGCAACCTCGGAAAATCTTGTGGATTGTGTTGCAGTTATGAAATATTCCCACACAAGAACACTTTACTTATGTTGAAAGAATTAGGAGAAGAAAATGTAAATATAATGGAGTCAGCTGAAACTGAAGAGATACAAAGCCGTGATTCGACGACTAAGCCGCTAGCAAGATGAGATCCCTGGATACACTTCTAAAGAGGTATTCTTTCCTAAGCTTCTCAAGTAATATACATGGCATTCTGTGTATCCATATGGGTTTCAACTTGAAATTGCATAAACCTTTTCATTGCATGTTAATGCGAGTATTATATGAAGCTTACTGTTTAGTCTGTTATTATGTCACAAATCTGCACTTTATAGCAGTTATTTATAGTTGGTTTTGTTGAGCTACATTTTTTTTTAATGTGTAATTTGTTGCAATTGGAGAATGCGGTGCATACTTTAGTAACTTGTTTTGTTTTTATGTCTTGGAGTCGAATAAGTATATGGAATCAAATTGTGGAAAGTGAGAGCTTTCTCAGAAGTATTTAAGGGAGTCTGTATTGTTCTTATTTCTTAGCATAATACTGTAGATAGATTAATTTGGGGATCCATATGCGAAGATATAATCACTCTCGTATTATACACATCTAAGTTTGAATAGGAAGCAACACTAAAGCTTGTCATCAGTCATCAATAAATTTCGTTAGAACAATAAATTTCTATGTGATAGAGTTCATGATTTAAGTTTCAACTTTCAACCACGTCGTTAAGTACAGCCAAGTTAATTGTTTGTCTTAAAACAGTGCTACTTTTCCTTCTGCATTGAAAAGCGCAATTCTGGTAGTTATGTACCTTATACGAATTACTAATAAATTGCAGGACAGTGATTCTGTTGTCATCGGCGATTTTGCCATCTTCTTACTGTTGGATTGATTTTCTTAGAATTGTAGTTATACACACATTTCATGCCTGCACCTGAAGTTGTATTAATTTTCGGATTTTTTAACCCTATGTCTGTTACTCTGTTAGGTTCCTATTCGCATCACTTTTTAACACAAGAGTTGGTGGGAACATCACCGAACCGAGTCTGGCACCGGTACATATTTTTCTTAGTCTTCATCTTATCATCTAATTCTTGGAATTGTAATTATCCTCGCATTTCATGCCTGAATCCTTAGTTGTATTAATTTTTGTATTGTTTAACGCCTGGCCAGTTAGGTTCCGATTTGCATCATTTTTTGACACAAGAGTTGGTGGGGACAAGTAGGCACATATGTCAATTATTCAGAGTTTTGTGTTATAGCTATCAGGATTTAGTATAAATTGTATCGTTAACTACAACCAAGCTAATTGCTAGGATTTAGTCAATTATTCAGAGTTCTGTCTTCAAATAATGCTACCTTTCGATCTCCATTATAGAACTCAGTTCTGGCTAGGTACTTTACACACTAGTACCAGGATGCATGACAATGATTCTGTTGGCAGCAAAGGATTTTCCCATCTTTTTACCAGTGGATGGGTTTCCTAATAATTCTTGTTGTACCCAACATTTCATGCCTACCACAGTCGTGACACTTTCCGCAATCCCATGTTGCTTCGTTTTTTAACACAAGAGTTGATGGGAGTGTCACCAGTCTGACAGTGATAACAACGGCATCGATGTATTTTTCTATGTTTCCATCTTAAGAGGGTATCATCCAATTCTAGAGGATATTGTCACTCGAACTTGAAGATTGGTAACTTAGACATTGATGTTATCTAAAAACAATGTCTAACCTGTAATAGTCGGCGCCATGTCTGTTGCATTTGTTACTTCCAAACTTACCAGCTTATATGAATTTACTTGTTCCTCCAAAAATTAAAAATATGTTGGACTCATTTGTTTCACTTCTGTTTTTGTTTTTCCTCAACGGTGTCTTTTGTTTTTCACTATACAAAGCTTTAGTTTCTCAAACATAGTAGCAGTAGTTATATTTCTCAAGAAGAGCGAAACTGAAATTCATCTATTTCTATGGGACTGTTTATCGTAATATTTCTCCTATTGGAGCAGTATTTAGAAGTCCCAAAATATACTTTCTGTGATGAAACAATAGAAAACTTACTTTCATATAGGAGTTCATTGTCACTATGCAAAAGCTGTATGGAACAGAACCAATTATGCTCTAGCAATTTCTGGAACACTATTATCATTCTGTTACAACATGGCTATATTAGGTATGAAAGAAAGTTCAGCTTGCACAACTCTAGTTCCCCAGCTCAGCTATTCCATTTTTCATGTTAATACTGCAGGTTCTCAGCATCAATCATCTTTCTATTATAGAAATAACACAACTCTAGTTTCCACATCCACAGGACTGCGTCAAACTTAATGTGGATGTTTCGTACTTTCGAAAAAAGCTAATGTCGCCGGAATGATTCTTCTTTTACAAATGTGCAGGAGAATGCTTAGCAAATCTGGGAATCTTAACAAGGACTGGTGACGAACTAGAGCAGGCAGAAGCTCTAATTTTGCTCAAAGCTGTGTGGAGTGGATATTTCATGTGCAGCTATCTGTGGTCATCATAAAAGGGGATACCAACATGATAGAAGCAAAAACGCCCAACTTTGGTACATATGATGGGAGGACCTAAATCGTTTTTAATGAATGTAAACTTTAGTGGTAGTATGTCTGAAGGCAAGCAAGTCAAACTGCTAATTGCATTGCTAGCTAGAAGTGGTGTTACTATTTCTAGTCTACGGATTCTTGCTGTAGCCATGATTTCGCCATCTTCCCACTTATGGATGGGTTTTCTAAGACTGGTAGTTATCCATACATTTCATGCCTTCATCCTCGGTTCAGTTGTATTAATTTTCGTATTTTTTGATGCTTGGTCAGTTAGATTCCAATTTGGATCATTTCTGTGGTCGAAACTCTTTTGCACCATATGTGACAAAATCCTCATTGCATCAGAAACTAGAAACCATTTGTTTTTCTTCTTCTCTAAAGCATCCAATTCTGGGAACTTTACTTATCCCACCTGAGCAACCAAATTAACACACAACTACCACACATTTCATACATCCACCTCCAATACCACTTCAAATGCAATTAAACCATGTTTGCATTGCAAATCTAAACTAAACTACTTTGGTAGTTATTGGGAGCTCTGCAAATCGGCGATCGACTCGGTCAATTTTTCTTCAATGTTTCTTCGTTTTTCAAGAAACAACATCATTAATTCAGTGAGATCTAATCAATTTATTCAGGTGTTTCTCCTACAATTTGCAATGATTGGTGTTAATCGGTGGCATTCTTCTTATTTTCGGTAAATTTTCAATTTCTTTTTTATTTCTGGGAATTTTTAAGGGTTTCAGAATGAATTTTTCAGAATTTTTTTTTTCCATCAATTGATATAAATGATCTTCCAAATTGTGGTAAACATGGTCAAGATCCTTCAGTGTGTATTCCTAATGATGTTATAGATGATAGTATTAATGAATGGAGATTTAGTCTTATTGGTAGATTAGATTTTCTCAAATTTTCATTAAAGGCTGCGGAAGTTATTCTTAGAAAACAATGGATTTTGAAAGGTAATTGTCAGCTTATACCTCTGGGAAAAGGTTTCTTTGTGATTAAGTTGGATAATGAGGAAGATAAAACTCAAATCAGGAATGGGTTTTGGGAGATGGATTAACAAACTCTGCGTCTCCGATCCTGGGAACCAAATTTTAAACCTGAAAACTAGAAAACATCAACAGCTTATGTGTGGGTTAATTTTCCAGGTCTTAGTATTGAGTATTGGACTGAAAAAATTATTCTATCCATTGGAAAAGCAATTGGCAGGCCAGTTAAAGTTGATGAAACAACTTTGAAGAGGGAGGTAGGTTATTATGCAAGTGTATTGGTTGAAATTGATTTAGCAAAGGCAATTCCATCAAAAATTTGGGTTGAAACCAAATATGGTGGTTTTGAACAGAAAGTTTTAATTCCAAAGCTTCCAAAGTTTTGCAATCACTGCAAAACTGTGGGACATTATGTTGCAGAGTGTATAAATAAAGCAAAAGAAGATATGCCTCAACAAAGTGTGCAAGCTAATAACAATGGAGGTAATAGAAACAGGGGGAGAAACAAAAGAAAAGAAGATAATTCTATTAAACCAGTAGAGGTAATTGGCTTTGATATCTGTTTTCCTTTGAATATAAATAGCTCTACAACTAATAATATTGTGGATGTACCTATGATCTCTGAATCTGGCAAATCTCATGAGAACCCTTCTATTTCATCTGCTTATATAGAGGGTGAAGAAACTATTGTTACTGTGATTCCAAATGTGTCAGTTACCAAAGGAAAATATCAAGTGTTAGTTGAAACTGAAGATGACACAAATGAAGAAAGTTCAGATGATTATAAAGTAGAATCTTTAACTACTTCTCAGTTGCTTAATGTGGTGGGTGGGAGTAGTACAATAACCTTAACAGGGCCAGCTTGCCAAAATGGTGATGGTAGTATTACTAAAGAGATTGTTCAATCTTCTTCAACACAAAGGAAAAATAATGAGGATTCTGAAGTTCAAACTCCTGCTCCAGTCAAAACTGTGCACATCACAAGAACACAAGCAAGTAGAAGCAAACCAAAAGTTGTAAATGAGAAAGGAGGTAATTCCTCCCAACCCCCTAAATTGAAATGAGAGTTATCTATTGGAATGTCAGAGGCTTGAGAAGATTCCAAGCCAAATACAAACTTAGATCTTTAGTGAAACAAAATAATCCTACTCTGGTTTGGATTGCTGAACCAAAAGTGTGGTGTAGTGATGATTTTAGGAAAAAAAAAGTTACCTGGAATGAGTCACTTAGTTATTCATAATTCTAGTAATGAAAGAAAAGGGTACATATGGTTATTTTGGAACAGAGCAATTAACACCCCTCAGGTAGTTTCAATGTCAAGACAATGTATTACTGTGGAAGTTTGAGGAGTTTTGGTGACTGGCATTCATGAAGCTGTTCTGACTGTTGACAGAAGAGAGCTATGGAGTGAATTGGAACTAATAAAAGGTATGAATAAACCTTGGTTATTTATTGGAGATTTTAATGTTATAAGAATGCTTGATGAGAAAAAGGGTGGTAGAAATCCATTAACTATTTCTATGAGAGAATTTAATGAAGCATTGGATAGTTGTGAACTAATGGATAGTCCAAAATCTGGTGCTGATTTTTCTTGGTGTAATGGAAGAGTTGTTAATAAAAGGATTCTCTGTAACTTGGATATAGCAGTATTTAATCTCCAATGGTTGAATACATATAGTGATTGGAGTTATACTGTTGGTGCTAGAGGTATTTCAGATCATAGTCCACTAGTGGGTGGGGAATTCAATGTACCTAAACCTGCAAATATTCCATTCAGATTTCATAAAATGTGGATTTCTCATGAAGGTTTTATTCAATTGGTAAAAGATTCTTGGAATGAGGATATTATTGGTAATCCTGCTTATGTGTTTATGCAAAAATTGAAGAGATTAACGACTATTTTAAAAACTTGGAACTGGGAAATATTTGGTGATATCAAAGTTAAACTTCAAGAAGCTGAAGACAAAATTATGGTATCTATGCAAGCTTCTGATAGAGATCCAGCTAATATTCAGTTACTAAATGATATGGTGACAGCAAGCGGAAAGCATGCCATTCTAGCTAAAAGATATTATACATTTCTGGGTCAAAAATATAGAATTCAATGGATTAAATTTGGAGATGCCAACACTGGATTTTTCCATGCAAATTTGAAGATTAGGCAAAAAAGAAATACTATTGGAGAATTGGAGGATGATAATGGAAGACTAGTAACTAATCAAGTTGAAATTGGCAATACTCTTATTGATCATTTCAACAACAAATTCAAGAACCAAACTGTTACTTTTAAAGATGGTATCTTTTATAGTATTCCAAATTTAATTTCTCAAAATGATAAACTGATGATGGAAACTGTACCAGAGGATGAAGAAATTAAGAAAACTGTTTTTAGTTTAAATCCAGATGGAGCTCCAGGCCCAAATGGATTTTCTGGATGTTTCTACAGAGCAACATGGAGTATAATGGGAGAGGACCTTATAAATGCTATTCAGTTTTGTTGGAGAAAACAATTCATCCCTAGAGGTATGAATTCAAACTTCTTAATATTCATTCCTAAAATTCAAGGAGAAAAAAAGGCTGCACACTTTAGACCTATAGGTCTTAGTAATTTCTGTTTCAAAGTATTCACCAAAATAATAACTTCAAGATTTAGTGCACTGCTACCCAAACTAGTATCACCTCAACTAGTGGCATTCATTAAGGACAGATGTATTAATGAAAATATTGTGTTTGCTTCTGAATTAATTAATGAGATGAAAAATAAAAGGAGGGGTGGAAATGTTGGGATGAAATTTGATATTACACAAGCATATGATACATTAAGTTGGGAATTTCTGTTAGAGGTACTAAGAAGATTTGGTTTCTCCAGTTGGTTCTGTGATTGGATTTTAAAGTTGCTTGCTTCTGCCAGAATATCCATTTTATTAAATGGTGGTCCTGTGGGTTTTTTTAATACTGGAAGAAGTTTCAAGCAAGGAGATCCCCTCTCTCAAGCTTTGTTTGTGAATGCAGAGGATGTACTTAGTAGAAAGCTTTCTACAGCAGTTAATATGGGTCACATACAAGCTATGGTAAACAGAGGTGGAATTCAACCTTCTCATCTACTCTTTGCAGATGATATATTCATTTTCTGTAATGGAACAAGGAAGAACCTTCTCAATTTGATGAAATTACTGTGGGATTACCAACAATCATCTGGCCAAGTGGTAAGTAGAGAAAAGAGCAAGTGTTTTGTGGATGGTGTGGTGGCAACTAGAAAAAGAAGTATAGCTGAAACACTGCATATGGAATTGGAAACTTTTCCTGATAAATATTTGGGAATTATGCTAATGCCTGGAAGAGTTAAAAGAGTTCATGTTCAACCATTTATTGAGTTATTGCATAACAGACTTGCTTCTTGGATAGGTACTCTTCTTTCCTTTAAATCAAGAATTACTCTAATTAAACATGTGCTAAGTAGTATACCTGTATACAACATGGCAATTTATAAATGGCCCAAAAGTGTGATTCTTGAATGTGAAAAGATTATTCGAAACTTTCTTTGGACTAGGGATCCAGAGTCAAGGAAGTGTATTACTTTGAAATGGGAGGAAGTTTGTATTCCAGAGGAAGAAGGAGGTTTGGGAATTCGCAGTTTGGAGGCAATCAACCAAGCAATGTTGATAAAACTTATTTGGAAAATCATGAATGAGAATGGATACTGGGCACAATTTTTTAGAGATAAATTTATGAATGGTCAGGGTAGATGGATAAATCATTATAAACAATCCTCTATTCTTCCTGGTATTAAATGGGTAAAACAGGAAACTGAAGAATACATTAGATGGATAGTTGGTGATGGGAATCATAAATCTATTTGGTTTAAACCATTGATTCAATCGGGCTCGCAAATTTCTATTTGCTGATTGCAGATTGAATTGAGAGATAGAGATACAAAACTCTTTGATATACTTTTCTCTAGATTGAGTATGACTGTCTAGTTGATTCTCTTGAAAGTATATTGGAGTTTGTCTATTCAAATTGCTGAACGAAATATTAGGTGTGGTTGTTAGACCCCCGCTTTTTCAATTGGTATCAGAGCAGGAAAACACATTTAATACCTCATAAGTTTGTGTTTGTAGCGATCTGAATATGGGCAGAAGTGTTATCTCTATAAACATACCACCAGTCTTCGATGGCTCAAATTACTTATGGTGGAAAATTGCTATGCGTGCCTTCCTTCAAGCGCGTGATTTTCAATCATGGGTTTATGTGGTAAATGGCTATGATCCTCCATAAGTTACAGAAGGCGAAGTAATAGTTCCAAAGGATATTGGTAAATATGATGTTGTCGAGATTCTTGCTGCAAAGCAAAATTCTGACGAATTAAATGTTATCATCCATGCCATTACCCTAGAGCTCCAGCATAATGTGACTACTTGCACAATGTCTAAAGATGCTTGGCATATCTTAGAAACCGTATTTGAAGGGAATACTTGTGAAAAGGAAGCTAGGCTTCAAAACTTAAATTATGATTGGGAAAACCTTCGTATGGCGGATGAAGATTCATTTGATGAGTTTAATCACAAAGTGTCTGAAATTGTTAATGCATCTTTTGCATTGGGTAATACTATTCCCGAAAAGGACATTGTGATGAAAATTCTCAGATCGTTGCCATCCAAGTACGATTCTAAGAAGCATGCCATCGTTGAAGGTAATAACCTTACAACTGTTTCCAGAAATACTCTGGTTGGGAAGTTAAAGATCTTTGATCATGAGCATACATCCAAATCCGAAAAGGATGTTGCTTTCAAAGAAAAAAAGAACACTAAATTACTTGACAAAAGTAAAAGTGTTTGCATCTCTGAAGATGATCTTTCTGAGGCTGATTCATCAGATGAAGATCTTGACAAGTCAGTCTCGTTGATCACAAGACAGTTTATGGATCTTCTTTTGAAGAGAAGTAAACGGTTCTCCAGAGATAAACCTAGGTCATCAGTTAAACCTCATAATCGTGTTCCTCCTAAAAATAGGGATATTGATGAGACTGATGACGAGTATATGCCACAGTGCTTTAAATGTAAAGTTTTTGGTCATTTTGCAAATGAGTGTCCAAATCGTAAAAAATACACTGGGAACAAAAGTCTAGCTGCAACTCTTGATGAAGTGTCTGGCAATTAACTATGACTCTAATAAAGACGAAAAGTCAAGTGTTGCACTTCTTTGTGAATATATTGATTTTAATAATTGTAGCAATACATACTTCAATCTTGATATTCTTTCAGAAGAAATCTCAACCGGTCTGGAAGAAAAAATGGATCTATTTGTTTCTGCTGGAAACTCTTTTTCTGATTTTCAGGTTCCACCATGTTTCTAGATGCTTACATATCTCGGGCGTCTGAATCATTTCCCATGTTGACATGCTCTTACTGTTCTCTCAAAGGTCATGAACTTTCAAAGTGTTTCAAGTACAAACACAAAGTAAGATACGTCAACAAACTTCAACGAAGAGCGAATCGATTAGCAAATAAGCTCAAACTTGTTCAAAAATCATCAGAGGTATGTAAACGCATCTCTTCTTCGAAGAAGTTAGTTTCCAAAGAAAAGACTAGATCACTAGAGAGAAAATCATGGTCTAAACATTGTGTGAAACAGGTTTCTATGAATTCCTTTCAAAAAGGTTACGGTGGACAAATTATTGTTCACCCCAGCACAACTTAATTGTGTTGGTTTGTGCGTCTTGTCTCATGTGCCTGATCAAAAGAGACAAGATTGGGCACACCTCAGGCTTTAGATAAAAGAGAAGTGTTTTTTTTTCTCTTGTTAGTTTTGCTTTGCAAGTCTGGAATTCGTCCTTCTTTTCATATCTAATTGATATTGGAAGGGACTTCCCTGTTTAATAAAAGAGGGTTATTCTAGAAAATTATACCCTCTTTAGGGTTGAGAGTTGTGCATGCGTGAACTTGTGTGTTTAAAGGTTCCGTAACCCTACATTCCTTTTTCCTCCTCTTGAAACTCTTTTTTATCATTAGAATGCTTGTTGAGATTATCTTGTGATTTCCTCTCACAATTTCGTACGAATGGATACTCCAAGCATTATGTTTTATGATAGAAAAGATGTTAATAATATTATTAAGCCATCAATCATGAAGGAAAAAAAATAAAATCTCCGTTACCTCCAACTTTGAAAAGAAAAAGAAGGAATGTGAGGAACCCAAGAGCTGTTCCTTCAAATTCTCAGAAGTTTTCTGGTGTTCTTGAAGAGTTGAAGGAAACAAGGAAGGAGATTCAGCAAATAAAGGCTATTGTTTTGATAACTCTTGAAATTCAGAAGGCCCTGGTTCGGCATTTGTTCAAAAGGTTTGTTGGAATTGACTCCTTTCTTCATGAACCTTATGTTCCCATGGCTGTTGACGACAAGGAGTTCGGGGATGATAAATAATTTTTCAGAGGTCTCAATATCTAGGAAATTTCTTATGAGAATTTATTCTTGTGTTTTTAAGAAGGATAACTAGGGTTTGGAATAGCCAATTTGATCAGTGGATTGGTGAAGGTCTTTTAATTGATCAAGTGGACTCTATTATTCCTATTGTTCATAATAGTTTACAATGGAAGGTGAATTCTCTAATTCTAAATGGTCATTGGAATGTGCCAGATGAACTTCAACCATTTATTTCTTTGAATCTTTTACCAGTTATTTCTCAGGGTGAAGACAGAAGGATTTGGTGTGGAAACCAGCAAGGAAAGTTTAAAGTAGCTGATGCATATAATAAAGTAAGATTTAAAAAGAAACCTCATCCATTTTTTAAGAAAATTTGGGCTCCATGGATTCTACCTGATATTGCAAGTAATGTGTGGAAGTTAAGAAGAGGCATATGTGCTACCGATGAAAATATGAATAGAAGGGTTTCAGTTTGGCTTCTAGATGTTTCTTATGTAAGCAAGAACAGGACAGTGTGGAACATATACTTTGGTATTGTAATTTTGGGAAAATACTGTGGAAGTGGTTGGGAGGGATTTTCTCTTTCCTGAATCCTGTATCATTTGCTAACATTTTCTCTTTTGGAGAAGGCAGGAGTCCAATTATAAAGCAATCATGGAGAATGTCAGCATTTACATTAATGGTGGAAATCCGGTTTGCTAGAAACAGAGATGCTTATGATGGGGTAAATCCTTCAGTTGATCAAGTGAAGAGAAAAGTCTTGCGTTTAACCTCTGAATGCAGTATTAGGATGAAAGGCAGCATGTGGAATGACATATATAATTTGATGATTCTAAGAATTTTTGGACTCAGTTGCAGACCTGTGAAACAATTGAAGGTGGTGGAATGCTTTTTTATTTTACCAGTTCCTGGATGTCTTCTTATCTGTTGTGATGGAGCTTCTCGTGGTAATCCAGGTATTTATGGTTATGGATTTATATGTAGAACTGAATCAGGGGAAGTTTTATGTGTTGAAGCTGGTGGACTAGGCATTGCTATAAACTTCATTGCTGAAGTTCTTGCAATTATCAAATCCCTAGAGTGGGCAGTAGAGAATGGTTGGTTCAATATATTGATACAGTCTAACTCTCAAGCTACAATTAAAGCTTTTCATTTGGGAAATCTCCCTTGGATTATTCTTGCTCGTTGGTACAGATTGAAATCTATGCTCAATTCTCTCCAGTTCCGACATGGCTATAGAGAAATTAACTTCTCGGCGGACACTTTGGCTAAAAAGGTTGTATGCTGAGTCTTGGTCAAAGCAGCAGATATCTTATGTGTCCACCTTTCCTCTCAAGACTGGAATGGCCAACGGACAATTTTTTTAGATTTTGTTAATTTTTGTGTTTTTCAGTCTTAATTTTGTAATGAAATATTTGGTAATAAAATTTAATGATTTAGCAAAAATAACATTCATGTGATTTATGACTATGTCCTTCTCAGTCCATAAAGCCCAAGCCCATATAATTGCGAATGGTAGAATGATCCAATTTCTTGCACCCGCTAGAACTCCAGTCTTTCAAGTGATCTTTCATTGTGAGACTTTGTGCACCCAATTAGGATCCATTCCAGAGATGAAATAGTTCCATTTGTCTTTTGAGAAGGGACGATGCAAGTTATGCAACTGGATGATCTAGCTCTTCTTCTGTTCTATTGCAAAAGCATCGAGTTGTTGTGTGGACTGAATTATAATGAAGCGAAATTGAGTTAGGGCATCAACTTATTATGAGCTTTTTCTTCTATTAGATTTTGGAGTTTTCCCTTTTTCTATTTTTGTTAATATAGTTTTTGTTTTAGTGTTCTCCTTTCCTCTTATTTTTATTTATGCACTTCTTATTTACTACATGTAAATTTGACGTATATGAATGAAATGAATCTCCTCTACCAATCAAAAGAAAAGAAATGCAAAAAAAGAAAAAAAGGAATGCTGCCTCTGTTGTGTTTTTATACTGTTACATTTTTTCTAATCATGCTGGATTACAACGTTCACATATAGTTAAGTGTTAATTTTGTCTCTTGAATGTAGATACGTTGAGACATGGAAAGTTGAGACATGCGCATGCATGTAGGTACGTTGCACATGGCACGTACATTAATATACACACAACCAGCTGTTGGGAATAAACTACACAGTACACGCAGAGGCACGACCCATATATATATATATATATTATTTTTTTAATCTCTTGGCCAGGTCAAGTAGGAAAAATAGGACGTGCTAGGCAACTTCCATGAAAGGATCTTATAAATTAAATAACATCTGATCAATATTATTTTGGCCGGCCAACTGGCAGATGATTACACAATAGTGGGACGCATCGTTGACAACGAATGCGGAATGCCTATAAATTGGGATCAGATACATCAAATTTAATCCAACAATCAACATACATATTGAAGAGATCACATCGTGCTAAAGCTGATCTAAGTGTGTTTCCTAAATTTCTCATCACCTGATGTCTCTTCTTGGTTTTGGTTGTTGCAACAATCATATCGTAAGTACGTCTGTTGCAACAACCAAAACCAAGAAAAAACATCCAATACGATGTCTGCTGCAGCAACCAAAACTAAGAAGAGACATCCAATGAGAAATTTAGGAGACAAATTTAGATCAGCTTTAACCATGAAGAGGTATCTTCAATGCGGCAGGCAAAACATATAGCTCTCCACCGTCGACTATCAACCTCATATCTAAACTGGGTTCCACTAATCTCTCTGGCATTGCAAAGGAGCTGTGGAACAGATTTTATGCCGCTATTCTATGGTCTTTTTGGCTGGAAAGAAAGGAACGACATTTCAACAAAAAAGCAAAAAGGTATCGCGGGATTTACTTTAGAAGTTAAGCTTAAAGTCTTCTCCTGGTCGAGTTCTAAAGCTTCTATGTCAAACGTTAGTGTAGATGATGTTATTTGCAATTGGCATTTTATTTTTTGCTGACTATTTTCTCTTAATTTGTTGATCTATCTAGCTCTTTATTTAAATCCCTGTGTTGCTTCGTTTGTTTGTTGATGTATGATATGTACTACTTATAATGACACACATATATGTCCGTGGTCAAGTTGTAGACTGATATACCATGAATGCGGTTGGATGCGGTGGCAGTAGTGGACAACGGCCACAGGCTTTGTTGTGAGGAAATGAATTGACTTTGTAATACCTGGTATTTTTATTTACAGTTTCAGATCAGATTGTACCCGCCTTAACTTGCTATTTAGGTTATTTCCTTTATCTTAGCTAGCTAAGTTGTATGAATTAGAAAAACTACTACTATGTGGGGAAATAGAGACACCTAAAACTTGAGAGATCGAAACTTAAAGAGCATGGTGTGGGATTACAGTAGGGTGCACGGTTTAAACATATTTAGATTTCCTTATTGAATTTCTTATAATAAAGTTAATAGGTAGCTGTATCAAGATAAAACCCCGATGGACCACAGTCGACTTTGGGGTGGATCGGGTTGACAATTTCCTGCATTGGAATGCTCAAAAAAAAATTCAAAAAAGATGAATTAAATGAACACGTACAGGTGCTATCAATGAGGAAACTGGGGTTGTGTAATTATTTACTAATTCATCTCTGCATGGGTAGGGTGTGCTATCGTTAGTTTTGAGGATAATAGTCTCCCACGGTTAATATCCCCTTGATAAACTTAAAATACAATATGGAAGTGCCTCTCCACTCATTGCCAATTGGTTTTGAGTTGGATGCTCGCAGATTTTAATTTGGTATCAAGCTAGGCCTGTGTGTGAGTAGGCCCAACGATCACCACACAACGTAGGTCCACGTGTTAGACCCAACGAGGCTACATGTGAGGGGGCGTGTTGAGGATAATAGTCTCACACTGTTAATATCCCCTTAATAAACTTAAAATACAATACGGAAATGCCTCTCCACTTATTGCCAATTGGTTTTGAGTTGGATGCCCATATTATAACATTGTCGAGATTATTAGTCTCACATTGTCTGGGCAATCTAAGATCCTGCGGTTTATAATCTATCTATCGGGCCACTCCACTCATTGCCAATTGGTTATGAGTTGGATGCCCATATTCTAACATGGTATCAGAGCAGGCGATTTGTGTCGAGTCATTTGATCGTACCTTTACTCCGCGTCACCTGATTTATTATCCACGTGTTAGACCCAACGACCCTACACGTGAGTGGGCGTGTCGAGATTATTAGTCTCACATTGTCTGAGAAATCTAAGATCCTGCGGTTTATAATCTATCTATCGGGCCACTCCACTCATTGCCAATTGGTTTTGAGTTGGATGCCCATATTCTAACAAAATGTTAGAATATGGGCATCCAACTCAAAACCAATTGGCAATGAGTGGAGAGGCCCTTCCGTATTGTATTTTAAGTGTATTAAGGGGATATTAACAGTGTGAGACAATTATCCTCAACCGTTAGTAATGGATCCAAGATTCCGAATATCACCAAGGAGCTATTAGGAAATACACTATATTTGAGTTATGTTTACTCTAGGGAAGTTTGAATACGTGCAGTATTGTGTCTTGTTAACCAAGACTTGAATGTATAAATATCACGTTTAATGAATGAGAAACTAAGACTTGTCGAGAACTTGACATGTTCTCAAGAGCCTGGTTCAAACCCTAATTTTTTTCTTCAAGTTCTACGATGGGGGAAGATGGCACAGACTCATCCAAAGGAACAAAAGGGAAAGATATAGCTTATGATCCGCCAAAGAAAAATCCGGTGTATCATCTTGGATCAAGTGATGGTCCTTGTATTCTAATAACTCCGATTGCTTTAAAAGGAACCAATTATGATGAATGGGCTAGAGCCATTAGAAGATCTTTGATAGCTAAGAGGAAGTTTGGTTTTGTTGAAGGTACTATTAAACAACCTGAAGATCCTGACCAGTTGGATGAATGGATTGCTGTCCATTCAATGGTGATTTTCTGGATTAATAACATGCTGGATTCTTCAATCAGATCCACGTTAGGAGATTATGATGATGCGAGTCTTCTATGGACACACTTAAAGAAGAGATTTTGTGTTGTCAGTGGCACAAGAATCTGTCAACTGAAATCTTCTTTGAGTGAGTGTAAACAAGGGAAGTCTGAGAGTGTTGATGTCTATTATGGAAGATTAAACAAAATCTGGGATGAGCTGGTGACATATATGAAAATACCATAATGCAAGTGTGGTCTTTGTACCTGTAATATTGCAACTCAGGTAACTAGCTTGCGAGAATAAGATTATCTCCTCTATTTTTTGATTGGCCTGGATGGTATGTATAGCTCACTGCGTGAACAATTGTTAGCACGAGATCCTTTACCAACTATCGATGCTGCGTACCAAACTGTGGTGAACTCTGAAAGATTAAGAATGGGAGATGTTCTTCTATCTAAAGAAGTGCAGGAGAATGTGATGGTGTTCAAAGTGCAACCTGATCAGACAGCAACCACAAGCACTTATGATGCTACGAAGTTTTGTAAGCACTGTAACAGAGCTGGACATTCTGAAGATGGGTGTTTTCAAATCATTGGCTACCCTGAATGGTGGGTTGAAAGATCTCGTGGTGGTAGAGGATTTGGCAGAGGAGGCAGAGCTTGTGGTAGAGGCCGAGGTAATTGTTCATCCGTAAGAGGTGGCAGAGGATATGGAAACACTAATTTGGTACGGGCAAATAATATAAATGTACCAGTAGCACAGCAATACAGTGGTACTACATCTGCAGATGGAGCTGGCTTGGTTGGCGTAACAGCGACTCAGCTTCAACAAGTGCTTGAATATTTGAGTTCAAACAAATCAAAACTTCAATTGCAAGGTAAATAGAATCGTACTTCCTGGATTGTGGATACAGGGGATACGAATCATGTCACATGTAACATTGATGACATGATAGAAGTAAAAGAAATTACGGCATGCTCAATAGGCTTGCCAGACGGAAAGTATGCGAACTCTAATAAAATAGGAACTGTGATTCTTTCTGGTGGTTTGAAGCTTAACAATGTTCTTTATGTACCTCAAATAACATGTAACTTGATCTCGGTCACACAGATGATCGATGAGTTAGCTTGTGTTGTGCAATGTACTAACAGTTTATGTCTTATACAGTACTGGTTGATGAGGAAGGTGATTGGAGTGGGTGAGAGACAAGGTGGACTATATCTGTTTCGTGGTGTACCTTCAGTTAAAGTGCTTGCAGTTCGTGGGGATTCGTACGAGCTATGGCATCAAAGAATGGGACATCCGGCAGAGAAAGTATTACAAAAGATACCAGCTGTGAGTAGGTTAGTTAGGAAGAATAATAATTCTTGTGATATTTTTCCACGAGCAAAACATCGTCGAAGTAGTTTTCCTAATAGTCAGAGTAAAGCTAGCTGCATATTTGAGTTAGTTTATTTGGATTTATGGGGTCCTTACAAGACACCTTCGTCTTGTGGAGCTCATTATTTTTTAACAATAGTTGATGATTTTTCAAGAGGTGTGTGGATTTACTTGATCAAGAATAAACCTGAAGTTGAATTGGTATTTCTTAACTTTATTGCTCTTATTAAACGTCAGTTTAACAAGGAAATCAAAAATGTTAGAAGTGACAATGGAACCAAATTTAATGCTTTGCGTGGTTATTTTAAGACTAATGGAATAATATTTGAGACGTTTTGTGTTGGCACACCCCAACAAAATGGGAGAGTTGAGAGAAAACATCAGCATATAATGAATGTTGCAAGAGCTTTGATATTTCAAGCTAATTTACCAATATAATTATGGGGGGAGTGTGCACTGACTGCATCATACTTTATTAACCGAACACCAACACCTATACTCAATAACAAGACTCCATATGAAATTATTTTTGGAAAGTTACCTCCATATGATCAGTTGAAATTGTTTGGATGTTTGTGTTATGTGCATAATCAGAATAGTAAAGGAGATAAGTTTGCAAGCCGAGGAAGAAGGTGTGTATTTCTTGGTTATCCATTTGGTAAAAAGGCGTGGCAAGTGTATGACTTAGACAGAAAACAATTTTTGGTGTCAAGAGATGTATATTTTTATGAACACCGGTTTCCATATATGACAATCAATTTTGAGCAGTCAAATAATATTGTTCCATCAAGTATGGAAACGTGTTGGAGTGATGATGAGGATAGAGAAGAAGTATGATGTAATTTTAAATAGTGGTAAGAATGAGTTCGTAAGACTTGTGAAAGCTAGATTAATTTAAACTAAAAGTAGAGAAAATTTTAATCCAAATTTGTTTTTTTGTTTTTTTAGAGTGAAAATAACCAAGACACTAGATTCCACTATTACACATGAATAAATGATGATAAAGATTCCAAAACTCTAATTATTTTTAAAATATCTTTTTCTTAATTCACAAATTATCAAGCATATTCTCAAACATTAATTGTATCCCTTAAGCATAGATTATCTAATCAAAGCATAACCTATCTAATTGAATCACAACTAATTAGGAAAATTATGCAAACAATTAAAATTCTACAAAGTAGTGATTGAGTGAATTATAAAATACAAATTAGAGAAAAATAGAATAGTTACCAATTATTCATGCATAAATAGCTTCCTCCATGCCTTGGTTACGCGAGAATTAGGTCATCATTATCATGGAAACATGCTCAAAATTCATCTTTATTAATGCTCAAAAATGGTTCACAAATGATGAAATGGGAGAAAAATGAATAAAATCGGGTTCTGTAACACTTATATTCGTTACAGAACCAACTGTTACAAAAAACGATAAAGAAATACCGTCACTGGCACTGTTGAAGAACGACGGTCTTGAAGGGTCTTATGTTCTTCGTACTTTCTGCACCAGCAGAAAACTTATTTTTCTGTAACTTTTTTTTTTCGATTTCTTATGCTCTAAACGTTTCCCTATTCTCCCCCTAAACTCTCTATCCCTTCTTTGAGTCTCCTAAAGCCTTTATATAGTCACAGGAACAAGAATAATATCGTAATAACCCAAAAATCTTCTCGATATCCAACCATTAACTCATGAATATTTTCTTTTATGTTTTGGGTTCTTACGCATATTTTCGACGTATACACGCTCCAGAACTTCCTTGTTTGACTCCTACACACTTCTGCAGCAACCAAACTCCATCCCAACTCAATCCATGCACGTTCAAACACGTTTTATTCCAAGGTTGAATATCTTCTTCCCGACGAAAATTCAGCCCAACTGAACGCATTAGAACACTCATACCACCATTGTTTGGGCATATCACGTTCATTCCAATCAAAATCAGTGATTGAATCTCACTAAAACTCCTTCAAAAATCCAACAGAAAATTCTGCAGAAAAATTGAATTTTTTCCCGCCAAAATTGTTTTTCAAACGATGAAGGTGAAGTGCCCTGAATCCAAAACGCGGGTGCCTTTAACAGCTCGGCTGCCTTGGGGGTGCCCTTATCCAATTTTAGGGTGCCTTTAGTAATTTTGGTGGGTGCCTTTAACAATTTTTCTGGGGTGTTTTCAACACTTTTTCGGGGTTCCTCCGGTGTATCTCTGGGGTGCTTCCGGTGCATTTCTGGGGTGCCTTTAGTACTCCATCCTGGGGTGTAAAACACCACTTTACGAGCCAATTTCGTCGCAAGAGCTTATTTCTCTAAAAATACCTACAAAGACATAAAACACCATAATAAGTACAAAAATGGGTACTAAAAATATATACAATAGAGATGAAAATAGACACATAAATGCGTCTATCAAAGTACAGTTGCTTAGAGAAGTTATTGAAACTCAGCAGCATGAGATGCAGCAACAACAAAGAAGTGATGAAACACAGCTTGGTATTGAATTTGCAACAGAAGATTTGCAAAGAAATGTCCAAGAACATCATGAGGAGACTGAACAGGATGCTTCATCCAATGAAACTTAAGCTGAAGTTATGGTAGATAATAACAGAAGTGAGATGGGTAAAGGAAAACGTCATAAAATTCCTTCTAGAAGACTCAAGGGCTTTGTGATACATATAGTACATGAGATTAGTCCAACTTCCACTCAACCTACACAATCATCAGCCTCAGGTACGCCTTATCCTTTGACATATTATGTTAGTTGTGATCGTTTTTCTGCTATACATAGAAAATATCTTGCAGCTATAATAGCTGAAAATGAGTCCAAGAGCTTCAAAGAAGCTATGAAGAATCCAGGTTGGCAAAAAGCCATGGCTGAAGAAATAAGAGCGCTTGAGGAACAAGGAACATGGGAATTGGAAGAACTACCATCTGGTAAGAAGGCATTAGGAAGTAAATGGATTTATACTGAGAAGCGTGATGAAAATGGGAATTTAATACATCTAAAAGCAAGATTGGTGATATTTGGGAATCATCAAGTTGAAGGATTGGATTATAATGAAACATTTGCGACAGTAGCAAAGATGACAACAGTTCGTACTTTTCTTGCTATTGCAGCAGTTAAGAATTGGGAAGTGCATCAAATGGATATCCATAATGCATTTCTTCATGGAGATTTGGAGGAAGAAGTGTATATGAAGATACATCCAGGATTTTCCAAAGGAAATTCCAATATGGTTTGTAGAATGAAAAAATCATTATATGGTCTAAAACAGGCGCCTAGGTGTTGGTTTGCAAAATTATCAACAGCCTTGAAGAATTATGGTTTTAAACAATCGTATTCAGATTATTATCTTTTTACTATGACAAAAGGAAAAATGCAACTTAATGTCTTAGTTTATGTGGATGATCTGATTGTGGCAGGAAATGATCTTGTTGGATTTCATAATTTTAAAACTTACTTGGGACAATGTTTCAAGATGAAGGATTTGGGAAAGTTAAAATATTTCTTAGGATTGGAGGTGACTCGTAGCAAACAAGGTTTCTACATATGCCAGAGGAAATATGCATTAGATATTATAATGGAGACAGGATTATTTGGTACAAAACCTGTAGAATTTCTAATGGAGACGAATCATCAACTGGCCTTGGCAAAGGGCAAAATCCTTGAGAACGTGGAAAAGTATAGAAGATTGATTGGTCATTTGATTTATCTGTCAATTACAAGACCAGATATGGCTTACTCAGTGCACGTTTTATCACAGTTTATGCAACAAACAAGAATGAAGCATTGGGAAGCAGTACTTCGTGTGGTTAGATATTTGAAGAAGAGTCTAGGACAAGGAATTTTGCTGCGTTCTGATAGTGGTCTTAGTTTAAAAGGATGGTGTGATTCATATTGGGCGAGTTGTCCATTGACTAGACGTTCATTTACAGGATGGTTTGTTCTTCTTGGTTTTTCTCCTATTTCTTGGAAGACTAAAAAGCAGCACACAGTTTCACGTTCCTCAGCAGAAGCTGAATACAGATCTATGGCAGCAGTGACATGTGAATTGAAGTGGTTGAAACAGTTACTTGGTGATTTAGGAGTTCATCATACTCATGGGATGAATCTCTTTTGTGATAGTCAATCAGCGTTATATATTGCTCAAAATCCAGTATTTCATGAAAGAACCAAACATATAGAAGTTGATTGTCATCTGGTTAGAGATGCCATCATAAGGAAAATTGTATCACCCTCCTACACTCCTACAATGGTATAATTGGCTGATATCTTCACAAAAGCCTTAGGAAAAGCTCAATTTCAGTTTCTTTTGTCCAAGATGGGCATTTGTGATCTGCATGCTCCATCTTGAGGGAGGGTATTAGGAAATACACTATATTTGAGTTATGTTTATTCTAGAGAAGTTTGAATACGTGCAGTTCACGTATTGTGTCTTGATGACCAAGACTTGAATGTATAAATATCACGTTTAATGAATGTGAAACTAAGACTTGTCGATAACTTGACAGCGGGGCACTGCCATCGTTAACTCAATCACGTGTTGTCACATGCCATAATTTTTTTTTTGCTAAATGTTATTGCATCAATGTGAATCATCCATTCATCTTTGGAGAAGGAGAATGACGTTATCTTCGATATCTATAAAGTGATAAAACAGATTAAAGTTCAAGTGTGCTATCGGTCCAAGAACTCTAAAGCATGGGATTCAGCTGGAAAATGTGATAAGTAACTGGGGTTATTTTTTTATTTCTTAATATGGTTTTGCATGTAATGTTAATGTAGAATTTGAGGGTCAGCAGGTTGAGATTTGCTGGCTTTTTCTATTTACTTTCTGTAAACATCTTCTTTTCTGTAATTGGGCCGGACTCCACTACACTATACTGGTTTATGCAAGTCGGTGCTTCCTTAATCCGTCTCAGAATTCTATATAAGTAAACAAAAATTCCTTTCCATTGGTATAAAAAAGTACTCTCGAATCTCTCCACGACCAAAATCCCCAGTTCTTCAAACCCTAGAATTCAGTATACTTCTTCTATCTTTAAATCCCTTTTCGTTAATGGGGTATTCCAAGGATCTCCCAATAGACGTTCTACTAGACATCATAACTGGTTTACCATCCTTATAGTTCACAAGTTTGGTATTTTGTGTTTTTTTTTTCTTAATAAAAACGTATAACAACATTTATTAAGAGTTGTTGAAGTAAAAATATAGAATGTTGGAAAAAAAAATGAGGTTGGGGGGATTTGATCCTCAGCCTCATGCATGCAAGTCTACACCACTAACCATACCTACACTATCACAAGTTCTGTCAAGTTTGTGGTTCTTTAATATACTAACTTTATGACAACCCTTTATAAGAGTTGTAAAAAAAAAAAAATGTTCAAAAATAATGCTCAGGTGACTGAGCCGCAAAAAGCGCGAAGCCTTCTCTGTAAACAATCTCATACCTTCTTCTTTGTAAACAATCACATACATTCTACAATGACAATGCATATCATTTAATATTTATTAGTTGATGAAAGCATGGGCTGAAACCTCAGCTGCACTTTTAAGCATTGGCATCGCATAAGCCAATTACTTCTCAAACTGCTCTCTTATTGGTTGGCAAAATCTGGCATATTCTGCAATCACAACAACTTCACCTAAGAGGGTTAAGTTCAAATATGTAACTGACCTTTCAAAACCATAACTCAAATTTCACAACAATAAGTTCCAAAGTAAACACATATCCTCAGTAGATTACAGATCGATCTGGGTAACAGGCCTTTGAGAAATTAGTGGAGGTGGTGTAAGTCTTCAACCCAATGTAAGATTACTTGTTGGTGATGATGAAGTTGGTGAAGAAATCTTCTGAGATGACGAAGCCGAGATCGATGTAGTTGAAGACGATAGTAATTAACATAGTTGTTGGTGTTGGAGACGATGGAGGGGGAGATGGTGGTGATTTCAGTGAAGACGGCGGTGGGGGAGATGAAGTTGCAGCTCTGTGAAGGAAAAAAAATGTTTGAAATGGATAAAGAAAGAATATATACGATGGTAATATGGAAAATAGAAAAATAAAATAAAATAAGAAATGGCTGTAGATGGAAATGGATGGTTGTGATGAAAGTTTTTCTACATCCCCTTCCACAACTCTTAAGAAAAGTAGTCGTAAGGATACGACAAATTTTTCTCACTTCTGCAAAAAAAATCTCACTTTTGCAAAAAATTCTCACTTCAGCAAAAAAATATTTTGTTGTCTGGTTCTGCAAAAAAATTCTCACTTCTGAAAAAAAAATGGGTTAAATCACTAACTTAGGGTTAATAAGATTGGGTAAAAATATCCGAAAACGTTTCTAGGACCAAAATCGTGAACCAGGAAGTTCAAAGTTATTGAGAATATTCCCTTGGAATCTTACCTGTAAATGGTTGGATTCATCGTTTTTGCGAACTGTCAGACTTATATAGTAGTCCGCTCCTGGCCAGGTTTCGATCTCAGAGACAGTTTCTTTCTCGAAGTTGACAAAATTGTGTTTTTTAAGGTTTATGAGAATATTCCCATGGACTCTTACCCGCAAATGGTTGGATTCATCGTTTTTGCGAACACTCAGACTTATAGTAGTCCGGTCCTGGCCAGGTTTCGATCTCGGAGCCAGTTTCTTTCTCGAAGTTGATGAATTTGTGTGTATTTAAGGTTTCGAAGAATATTCCCATGGAATCTTACCCGTAAATGGTTGGATTCATCGTTTTTGCGAACTCTTAGATTTATAGTAGTCCACTCCCGGTCAGGTTTCAAGCTCGGAGCCACTTTCTTTCTCGAAGTCGCCAGATAAGGGTTTGTTTAAGGTGTCATAGAATATTTAGACGGAATCTTACCTGTAAATGGATGGATTCATCGTTCTTACCAAGTTTCCGGCTTATAGTGATCCACTCATGGCCAGGTTTCGATCTCGGAGCCAGGTTCAGTATCGAAGTTGACGAAAATGGGTATGTTTAAGGTTTCAGGAAATATTACCTGCACAATAAATGTAGAATATTACCTGCACAATAAAAACAAGAAAAATACCCAAGTAAAATCAAAGAAAATAAATCTAATTAAAAAAAATAAAAAAAAATAATCTAAAACCTAACCTAAAGGCAAGTCCACGTCGACGGCGCCAAAAACTGATGTAGTTTTAAAGTGTGGTAAGAAAGGGATTCGATACTCGGACTTTTTAGAGGTTTGGTTCCAGACAAATAAAGAAAATCTAGACAAACTAATAAACTTTGATTTATTTTTTGTTTACCAAGGAGAAAAGAATCTAGGGTTTTGGATTCTACTACTTCAAATGATTGTAAACTCAATAACAATTTCTTTGACAAATACTCCTACTTTACTCAAAACAGTTTCGAACCCAATCTCATGCTTTGGAAGATATAACATTACAAGCTCTTTTTATGACTCTCGTCACTATTCTCAGGCCTAATTTTCCTTCTCTTATAAAAGATCGATAGATAAACTACCCAAAACAATTAATTTGAAGCATATAAAGAAGAGAAAATTTTTAATAATTTTAAAGCACAAAAAATGGAGTAATTGTCAAAGAAAATAACTACTAAAATTTACGCATCGAAAATAACTTCCTCCAAAACCCTAGAAAAGAAATCTAGCTACTCATGAATCGAAGATTGGAGAATACTTGATTAATCATTGTATTAAAAATAATGAAATTCTGCTTACAACGATTTTTAGTCGCTAAAGGTATTCAGTCACAAAAGTGTTGCAATAGTTCAGTTGCGGAAGAGCTACTGCAGCTAAAACAGTGTACGATATAGTTCTTCTGCGGTTGAATATAAGGCTGCTTCTGAAACTGTTTGTGACAGGCTATGTTCTTCGTGTTCTTGGGTTTTGCAACAGCAGGTAACTTTCTGAAACTTGTGATTTTTCGATTCTGCAGTATCTATTCTCGCCTTGGCTATCCGTCTCCATATTCCCGGGACTCGAATCAACTTATATATACACAATAGGCCACTTAAATATCCTAGAAATCTTCTCTTTTTCTTCGACAAGAAGATTCGAACTTTTCTCTTCAATTCATGAGAAATTTCTTTTCTTATCTCTTCTGTACATCTTTCAGATGCCCAATCTTTCTGAATCTTCTAGAATAAAAATCTCAAGATATTTTCTCCTCTAAATCTTGCACATAACTTCCTTATAGAGCCGATATTGTTTCCCTGTTTTATTGTATACCATCACCTTTCCTGTTTTGTCGAGAAGAGAATGAGATTTCCCTTTTTAACGCAACCAACTTCCATACCAACCCTGTTTGATCGAAACAGGACCAATCCAACCCGAAACCATGAGAGAGTCCAACAGAAACTCGTCCAAATCACTAACAGAACTTTTCGGGGAAAATAAACCCGAGAATTATAATTGCTTCAAATTCGTAATTCAAGCCAAATCTAACCAAAACATAACCCATTACCAGCCCTGTTATACCAAAAGGAAGATACCCATTTGATTTTAGCCCTTTAGTCTCATTATAGCTCGCCCAAATCACAAACCCTAATCTGCTGCCTTTGAAAACCGATTTTCCTGCCAAAACAAAATTCAAATTGTTGAAGATGACCGCCCCCTATCCAATTCCGGTGTCCCTTTAGCAATTTGTGGGGTACAAATATTAATTTTGGGATGTACATAGTTGAATTTCCGAGGTGCCTTTAGTAGTTTGTCGAGCAGCCATCTTTTACCTCTCAGATCTACTTCTTTTCTTCAATTCTTTTTATCACTAAAGTTGCCATGCTTTTCAGACATAACTTGCATCACTAAAGCCGACATGCTTTTCAGATACGGATGAAAAAATAAAAGCAAATAATGAGAAATAATTCGCCTCCATCAGCAGTTGCACATGAAATGACACTTTAACTCCTTTAAGCGACGTTTCTTCTTCTTTTGCTCCAAAGTACCTAAAACTCAAAATTAAACATAAGATACATAATTTCCAAGAAAACTTAGCAAAGAAAGAATAAACAATAGATAAATATCAAGGTGTTTTAGACACCTATCAAATTCCCCCACACTTAGACTTTGCTAGTCCTCGAGCAAATCAAACTAAACTAATTTTAAAACATACAACTCCATGTCGTTGAGGATACGGTCACACTTAGCATATATAATAAGCTTTTAAACCCCTATAGTCTCGGGAGGGTTTACAAGAGGTGTACCCACAAAACTTTTATTCCAAACCCAAGCTATATGTGAAGAACTCAGGAATGACACTAAAGAATCTCCTTGGTTGGGATACTCTCATTGATCACAAGAGAAAGTACCTTTATGCGAATCATATTCATATATATATAAGTGACAGAGTTCTATTCAGATAGTTGCACTATGGACATCAATAATCAGAATCACACAAATGAATAGATTAAGAAGATAGATTATAGAAATAGATAGTTCAAAACAATGTTGTCTAAGGTCAACGGTGTTTCCCATATCTGTCTGAAGGCCTCCGCCAAGATGAACCTATGTATCCTAATGGATTGAGATACTGGTCTGGACTAATATCAACACTGCTTGGAATATACAAAGGAACCAGCGGTCGATAATCTTAATTCTAGATCAACTCACTGGCATATACAAGGGAACCAGCAGTTGATTTAATAAAATTTTCATTTATCATTCATTTATTTTATTTTATTTTTTCAACTGCATGATTTGATCTTTTGGATCCAAGCGCATGCTTCTTGTCAGCAGATTACATGATAGTTCCCATGGATCCTGCATTCCACGCTTGTTTAGGCGACGGAGACAGGGAAAACACACACATATTGCTATCCAAGTGTTAACATTTTTTTATTTTTGTTAAATCCGTTTGGTCTGATTGGTATGGTCTATTTATTATTTAGTAACTCAATCACTCTATTCCATCCGGAAGTGGTAACAATTCGATGTGTGGGCCCTACCAAATCACTTAGAGAAAATATAAGTTTTAAAATAAAATAAAAACAGAACATGGTGTGATGATTCCATTTTAACACATGAACTCTGTCTTTTTATGAATAGACTCTGTTATTGGGTTCTTTAACTCCTACAACCAAGATGTTTCCATCCACTTAGACTGGTTAGTGTCATCCTAAATTGACACAAATTTCTAGGCTCTGGAGTTTTTATTACTATTTTATTTTTATTTTTTATTTTTTACTAAAAGTTTTTCCCTCACCCCCAAACTTAAATCTAACATTCTCCTCAATGTTTCAAATTAAAGTACAATACCAAAAATATAAGTAACAAGAGGAATAAAGAGGTAAGTCAAAAAGATAGTACCTGGATGAAGCGTAGCAATCCTTCTATGGGAGCAATAAAAAATAAAAAAATAAAAAAAACCAATATACAACAACAGCAGGGTCCTCCAGAGGGACCTTAATATAACCAAGTATGGGTTACCTCCCATTAAGCGCTAAGTTTAGTGTCTTCAGCCAGACTTTGTTACCCGTTAAAATTAATCTTGGTAGACAGGATCTCTCAGCTACGATTCTTCTATTGCATGACTGGGTAACTCCAAGAATGGTTTCAACCGTTGATCGTTAGCCTTGAAAGTTTCTCCGTTCTTAGGATTTTCAACTTCAATTGCAACATGGGGAAAAACAATTTTGACAAAATATGGTCCGGGCCACCGAGATCTTAATTTACCAGGGAAAAGATGTAAACGAGAATTATAAAGGATAACCTTTTGACCTGGTTCAAATGTCTTTCGAATAATCGATTTATCATGAAATTTTTTGGTTTTCTCCTTATAAATTTTCGCACTCTGATAAGCATCATTACGAATTTCTTCTAACTCATTGAGTTGCAGTCTACGGTGATCACCAGCAGTAGATAGGTCAAATTTTAGCTTTTTAATGGCCCGATAAGCTCGGTGTTCTAATTCTACAGGAAAGTGGCAGGCTTTACTGAAGACAAGTCTGTACGAAGACATCCCTAATGGAGTCTTAAAAGCGGTTCGGTAAGCCCACAAAGCTTCCACTAAGTGCAAAGACCAATCCTTTCAGGTAGGGTTTACGGTCTTCTCTAATATCTGTTTGATTTGCCTATTAGACACTTCTACTTGGCCATAAGTTTGTGGGTGGTAAGGTGTAGAAACCTTATGGGTAATGGAGTATTTCTTCATGAGTGTCTCAAAAGACCGATTGCAAAAATTGGAACCTCCATCACTAATGATTGCTCTTGGCATACCAAATCGAGATAAAATATTGTCTCTAACAAACTTGATCACAACGTGGCGATCGTTTGTCTTGGTAGCTATTGCTTCTACCCACTTAGACACATAGTCAACAACTAATAAGATGTAAAAGTTTCCATAGGAATTGACAAAAGGGCCCATAAAATCTATACCCCACACATCAAATATTTCTATTATTAGTATAGGACTAAGTGGCATCATATTTCTTCGGGTCAACTTCCCTAACTTCTGACATCTCTCACAACTTTGACAAAATAGGTGGGAGTCCTTAAATAGTGTTAGCCAGTAAAGGCCGGATTGTAAAACCTTGGTAGCTGTTTTCTTAGAACTAAAATGACCCCCACAAGCTCCATAATGACAAAAATTCAAAACACTGGAGATTTCGTTGTCAGGAATACAACGACGGATGATCTGATTAGGGCAATATTTGAATAAGTACGGATCATCCTAGAAAAGGTATTTAACCTCAGACAAGAATTTAGCTCTATCATGTTTAGACCAATGGTCGGGCATTTGACCAGTTACCAAATAATTGACAATGTCAGCAAACCAGGGTAACACAGAGATGGAAAATAACTGTTCATCAGGGAACGTGTCATGGATCGGCCTCTCATCATCTCTAGTCTCATCAATGATATGGGATAAATGGTCAGCTACTACATTTTCAGACCCTTTCTTATCACGAATATCTAGAGTAAATTCTTGGAACACCAATACCCATCTAATCAGTCGTGGTTTAGAGGACTTCTTTGAAATGAGATATTTGAGTGCGGCATGATCAGAATAGACTATGACCTTAGACCCTAGGAGATATGATCTAAATTTCTCCAAAGCAAAAATGATGGCTAACATTTCTTTCTCAGTGGTTGTGTAGTTCAACTGGGCATCATTTAGGGTCCTACTAGCATAATAAATCACACTAGGTTCTTTATCACGTCGTTGTCCAAGGACAGCACCAACCGCATAATCAGACGCATCACACATGAGTTCAAATGGGAGGTTCAAATCAGGTGGTTGGATGATAGGGGAAGAAGTCAACAAAGATTTTAGTTTATCAAAAGCGGTAACACAGGCTTCATCAAAACAAAGGAAGTATCTTTAGCTAGTAGGTTCGACAGGGGTAAAACAATCTTGCTAAAATCTTTGATGAAACGACGATAAAACCCAGCATGGCCAAGGAAAGATATAACATCTGTTACATTCTTAGGTGGTCTTAATTTTGATATTAGTTCAACCTTGGATTTATCAATTTCTATTCCCTTAGAGGACACCACATGTCTTAACATTATTCCAGATTTAACCATAAAATGACACTTTTCCCAATTAAGGACTAAGTTCTTTTCTTTACAACGTTCTAGAACTAGTGTAAGGTGGTGCAAGCATTCATCGAAAGAGGATCCAAAAACCGAAAAATCGTCCATAAAGACCTCGAGAAATCGCTCAACCATATCCGAAAAGATACTTAGCATGCAACATTGGAATGTTGCAGGTGCATTACAGAAACCAAAAGGCATACGCCTATAAGCAAAAGTACCAAATGGACATATGAAAGTTGTCTTCTCTTGGTCCTCCGGAGCTATAGGGATTTGGATATAACCAGAATATCCATATAGGAAACAATAATGGCTGTGGCCAGCTAATCTTTCTAACATCTGGTCGATGAATGGTAAAGGAAAGTGATATTTCCTTGAGGACGAGTTTAGCTTACGGTAGTCTATACAAACTCTCCACCCGGTAGTAACATGGGTAGGGATCAATTCATTGTTCTCATTCGCAACTACTGTAATCCCAAACTTCTTTGGGACAACCTGGACAGGACTGACCCATTTACTATCAGAGATGGGGTATATGATACCCGCATCTAATAATTTGAGCACCTCTGTGCGAACAACTTCCTTCATATTAGGATTCAAACGTCTCTGCATTTCTCTTGAGGTTTTGGCACCCTCTTCTAGGTAGATGTGGTGCATATACTGAGCAGTACTAATTCCTTTAAAATCTGCTATAGTCCACCCTATTGCAATCTTGTGCTCTCGGAGAACACTAACTAATCTACTTTCCTGATTGGGCTCTAAGTCAGAGGAAATTATGGAAGGAAGAGTATTTTCACTACCACGAAATACATATTTCAGTGTATCTGGTAGCGGATTTAATTCAAGGGTGGGTGCCTTAACTGATGATGGGAGGGGTTTATCTATGTTCGGCGGAAGAGGTTCTGGTTTACGCTGCCATTTTCCATAATTCATTATTGGCGCATAATCCAACAACGCATTAACTTATTCAAAATAACTATCCTCATCATAGTAGGCTCCAAAGTGGGCCAAGCACGCCTCTAAAGGATCACTAACACTATTAGTGGTAAAGGTATTCTCAACTAGAAAATCAATCATGCATATAGACTCATAGTGTTCGGGGTCCGGTGGGGCTTGTAACGCCTTAAAAACGTTCACCGAGATTTTCAGATTCCCAAAGGAAAATTCTACAAGCCAGTTTGACAATGTATGAATGCATTTGCAGTGGCTAGAAATGGACGACCTAGGATGATTGGGATATTGATATCTTTACTAGAGACAGGTTGAGTGTCTAAACTAACAAAGTCAACTGGATAGATAAAGTTTTCTACCTGAACCTAAACTTCTTCAATAATTCCACATGGGATTTTGACTAACCTATCAGCTAATTGTAGCGTTATCCTAGTTGGTTTCATCTCACCTAGTCCAAGTTGTTCATATACCAAGAACGGTAAAAGATTCACACTAGCCCCAAGATCTAAAGGAGCATTTTCTATCTTTTGGCTACCTATAACACATGTGACAGTAGGACAACCAGGATCTTTAAATTTGACTGGGTACTTTTGTGAGATTATGGAACTAACTTGTTGGGTCAAAAATGCCTTTTTATGGACACTTGCGTCTCTCTTGAAAGTGCACATCTCTTTTAGGAACTTAGCCATAATCGGTACATGTTTTATTGCATCTAACAAGGGCGGGTTGATCTTAACTTGCTTAAAGATGTCTAGGATTTCATCATATGTACTAGGCGTTTTCTTAGTGAGTCTCTGAGGAAATGGTGCAGGTGGTATGTACACTCTCTCAGGGATATTTTCCTCACTTGGAATTTTAGCACTCTCAGGTCCATTAGGGTCTTTAGATGAAGTTTGGTCAACTTCAATCTCCTTTTCAGCTGGACTATTAACCTTAGGTGGTTCTACCGAGTTCTCTAGAGTTTTACCACTCCTAAGGGTGTAAACTGCTTTGACATGTTAATTGTGGTTAGAACTACCCGCCCCATTAACCTGGTTGACTCCTTTTGGATTCGGAGTCGTTTGGCTAGGAAATGTCCCGTTCTCCCTACCATTTAACCGGTTCGAAAGTTGACTTATTTGAGTCTCTAAGTTGGCAATAGCTCGGTCACTATTTTGTTGGTTACGCCAAGACAAAATCATCGAATTTCTGGTTACTATGGACAACACTTTGGGACAAGAGTTTCATAGATTCCTCTAAAGACATCATCTTAGGATCAACTGTACTTGGTTCTTGAGGTTGAATCCTAGGAAAACCTGGTGGTGTATTGATAGATGGGCCACCCTGATGGGCACCTTTAGACCACGAAAAATTAGGGTTATGTCTCCAACCAGGGTTATAGGTATTAGAGTATGGATCAAATTTGGGTCGACCCTCATATCTAGAGTTCATACCTCCCTGTAAGACACTAACCTGGTCACGGGTTGTTTCACTAGGGTAAAACAGGGGGCACTGAGGTCCAGTATGACTTTGGTCACCACAAATGGTACATGGATATGTTCTGGGCTCACTGTTACAGCTCATAGCTTGGGTAGACCTTTGGTTCAACTTTAAGGCCTCTAAACGCCTAAGGATATCTGACCCATTATCAACTCTATTTACCCTATGGATAGGGTTCCTAGTTATTTCGGGCTCCCTCATTGAAGCCCATTGACAAGTCTTTTCAGTTAACTTGATGAACTCGTCAAAACATTCATCTGGGTCTTGATGGGTAAATTCTCCACCACTCATTGTTTCTACCTGCATTCGGGTTTCACTATCAAGGCCCTCATATAAGATTTGGGCCATGTGGGCTTTCTCAAAGCCATGGTGCGGGCATTGGTATAACAATTCATTAAACCTTTCTATGTAATCATGTAGGCTCTCACCTATTTTCTGCTTAAATGTTTGGATAGACTGCCTAACAGCAGCAGTCTTGTGGTGTGGGTAGAACTTCTTAACAAAGGCCTCTACAAGGCCATCCCAGGTGGTGATTGTTTTAGAGAGAATCAAATGGTACCACTCATTGGCTCTCTCTTCTAGGGAAAAAGAAAACAAAGAACATCTTTTGTGACGTTCGGATAATTCATTGTATCACAGATCATTTCAAAGTCTCTTATGTGGGTATACGGGTTTTCATTCTCTATTCCCCTAAATTTTTGAAGCATCCTAAATGTCCTAGGTTTAATATCAAACTTAACGGTAGTGGCTGGTAAAACAACCCTAGGTTCACGTATCACTCAAGACGGGTTCAAACGGTCCCTAAGGGTTTTGGTTGGCGAGACTTCACCATCATTTTCATTAACCATCTTGGAAAAAATCGAAGTACCACCTATATCCGTGTAGCGGGTCGGAGTCGTTTTCCTCAAGTCTATTTCCTACTCGTTTCCAACGGAGCATACACAAGAAAAAATACTAGTGAAGCAAGTAAATCGTGCATATTCAAATGTTGGGGTTCACTAATTTAGGTAAGCTTGGGTTACCTACAGCAAAATATACCTACAGTCAAAGACTGGTCACATGTATTGGGATGAAGTTTGTGGTGTTTCGGATGATAACGCCCAAAGGGTTCACCGTACTAAACCACGTGTTTTCTTAGAATCGGTGCCAGACGAATAATGCAATTGGTGTGTGCACGTGTTTTTTTTTTGTAATTAAATAAAAGAAAATAAAGGAAATATACACAAAAGGAAATAAATTCTAAAAGAATAAATAAAAGTTGGGTTTTATTACTTACCTCTTTTGGTAAGCAATTCCACAATAAATGTAGAATATTACCTGCACAATAAAAACAAGGAAAATACCCAAGTAAAATCAAAGAAAATAAATTTAATTAAAATAAAAATAAAACTAAAAAAAAGAAATAAAATAAAAATCTAAAACCTAACCTAAAGGCAAGTCCGCGTCGGCGGCGCCAAAAACTGATGTAGTTTTAAAGTGTGGTAAGAAAGGGATTCGATACTCGGACTTTTTAGAGGTTTGGTTCAAGACAAATAAAGAAAAGCTAGACAAACTAATAAACTTTGATTTTTTTTTGTTTACCAAGGAGAAAAGAATCTAGGGTTTTGGATTCCACTACTTCAAATGATTGTAAACTCAATAACAATTTCTTTGACAAATACTCCTACTTTACTCAAAACAGTTTCGAACCCAATCTCATGTTTTGGAAGATATAACGTTACAAGCTCTTTTTATGACTCTCGTCACTATTCTCAGGCCTAATTTTCCTTCGCTTATAAAAGATCGATAGATAAACTACCCAAAACAATTGATATGAAGCATATAAAGAAGAGAAAATTTTTAATAATTTTAAAGCACAAAAAATGGAGTAATTGTCAAAGAAAATAACTACTAAAATTTATGCATCGAAAATAACTTCCTCCAAAACCCTAGAAAAGAAATCTATCTACTCATGAATCGAAGATTGGAGAATACTTGATTAATCATTGTATTAAAAATAATGAAATTCTGCTTACAACGATTTTTAGTCGCTAAAGGTATTCAGTCACAAAAGTGTTGCAATAGTTCAGTTGCGGAAGAGCTACTTCAGCTAAAACAGTGTACGATATTGTTCTTCTACGGTTGAATATAAGACTGCTTCTGCAACTTTTTCTGACAGGCTATGTTCTTCGTGTTCTTGAGTTTTGCAACAGCAGATAACTTTCTGAAACTTGTGATTTTTCGATTTTGTAGTATCTATTCTCTCCTAGGCTATCCGTCTCCATATTCCTGGGACTCAAATCAACTTATATATACACAATAGGCTGCTTAAATCTCCTAGAAATCTTTTCTTTTTCTTCGACAAGAAGATTCAAACTTTTCTCTTCAAATCACGAGAAATTTCTTTTCTTATCTCTTCTGTACATCTTTCAGCTGCCCAATCTTTCCGAATCTCCCAGAATAAAAATATCAAGATATTTTCTCCTCTAAATCTTGCACATAACTTCCTTACAGAGCCGATATTGTTTCCCTGTTTTATTGTATAGCATCTCCTTCCCTGTTTTGTCGAGAAGAGAATGAGATTTCCCTTTTTAACGCAACCAACTTCCATACCAACCCTGTTTGATCGAAACAGGACCAATCGAACCCGAAACCATGAGAGAGTCCAACAGAAACTCGTCCAAATCACTAACAGAACTTTCCGGGGAAAATAAACCCGATAATTATAATTGCTTCAAATTCGTAATTCCAGCCAAATCTAACCAAAACAGAACCCATTACCATCCCTGTTATACCAAAAGGAAGATACCCATTTGATTTTAGCCCTTTAGTCTCATTATAGCTCGCCCAAATCACAAACCCTAATCTGCTGCCTTTGAAAACCGATTTTCCCTCTAAAACAGAATTCAAAATATTGAAGATGACCGCCCCCTATCCAATTCCGGTGTCCCTTTAGCAATTTGTGGGGTACAAAGATAAATTTTGGGATGTACATAGTAGAATTTCCGGGGTGCCTTTAGTAGTTTGTCGAGCATCCATCTTTTACCTCTCAGATCCACTTCTTTTCTTTAATTATTTTCATCACTAAAGCTGCCATGCTTTTCAGACATAACTTGCATCACTATTGCCGACATGCTTTTCAGATAGAGATGAAGAAATAAAAGAAAATAATGAGAAATAATTCGCCTCCAACAACAGTTGCACATGAAACGACACTTTAACTCCTTTAAGCGACGTTTCTTCTTCTTTTGCTCCAAAGTACCTAAAACTCAAAATTAAACATAAGATACATAATTCACAAGAAACTTAGCAAAGAAAGCATAAACATTAGATAACTATCAAGGTGTTTTAGACACCTATCATGTAGCATGCTAAGTTTGAAGTCAGAACCCACCCAAAGCTTTATGGTTCATAGTTTGTATGGCGTTATACTGAATTTGAAGTTCGAATCGACATTGAGCTTCATATTTTATCGATTTCGATGATGTATCATGCTAAGTTTGAAGTCAGAACCCTCCCAGAGATTTTTGGTTCATAGTTTGTTTGCCGTTATACCACATTTGAAGTTTGAAGTCAGAACCCATCCGGAGTTTCATGGTCCATCTCAAGTAATCTTATAACCCGAGTTTACTGGTGTGAACTAAATCTACTTCATGACCTGTATGACTAGTCGAAATTACTTAATGACCTATGTGACTAGTCGAAATTCAAACCGGAAGCACATAGAGAAAGCACAAAAGCACAAAGAGAAAGCACACTTTCCTTGATCCGTATGATAGTCTTAAATCAAACCTCTACCGTCCAAAGATATCCCTAATCCGTATGACCGATTGACCATCCTTTTTATCACCATTCAAATATTGGTATATAAAACATCAAAAGAAATTTCTCATATTTTGCTTCACTTTCCTCTTATCTTCGTCCCTAACCTCTCAAAAGTTCCGCCTCCCTCAGGAAAAAACCCTAATACACAAAAACGGCTCCACATTCATTCATTACTTTCGTTCTTCACTTACCACCCTAAACCCCTTCTCTCTATACAAAAAGTTAGCAGTAGATCAGTTTCTTCCTTGTTTCATCTAGCTTATTAAATATGATTTTCTAAGGAAGTTAAGATGGAACTGTTTTTGAAATCTCAGGATTACAGAGTCAAATTTCAATCTCTGGTAATAATCGCTTTATTGATGAGGTTAATTTATTGATTTTGATGGGTTTATGAGTAGATCTGGTCTTATTTTCGTCATTGTTTGTGGTTAGGTTTTAAGTAGATTGGAAATTTTTGGGATTTATGGGTCGATTGGTGTGATTGATTAGGTTTTCACCTTTTTATTAGTTTCATTTTAAGCTTTAGAGCGTAATTGATTTTAAGTTTTAGTGTTTTTTCTATTTGATTTATAGAGAAACCCTTTTTATTTTCAATTTCAGGATTTTAAGTCGTCAGATTACTGGATGTTTAGATTTGATTCACTAATTTTTGGTTTTTATATTTGTTGGCTAGATCTTCTTTTTAAGGACAAGTAAAGCAACCCGAAGTTAATTGAGAACTACAGCTTCTTTTCTGAGCTAAAGAATGTCTCCTGAACTACAACTTCGTCGTCACTGATGGAGACAAGGTTTGCAGATACTTCACTAAGGTTTCATACCTTTGCTTTAACTTCTGCATCTTTCAAACATTGTTCTAGAATGAATCTGAATGGATCATTGGTGTTACATTTGGAACAGAACTTCAAGGGGTCTGTGAAAGGATTATTCAGTGAATACAGTAGATACTACAGGTGCTGGTGATGCTTTTGTTGGCTCACTTCTTTGCTAAATAGCTAAAGATCCGTCACTTTACGGGGTCTGTTTCCTAGTCTTTCTCTACTTATATGTACACTACATTTTTATTCTGTTTCCAAGCTTCTAGTTATTGCCTGAGGTATCTGATGCTCTGACTAATTATAGCTGAGTGTCTCGTTTTGATGGCAAAAAGTGAGAAAGATTAAACAGGTCTTGCGACACAGGGGATTCAAACAATTGTCGTCCACTTGTTACTTAATCCCTGCTTACATTCCAATTTTACCTTTTAAAGATGAGTGAAATGATGAGATTATGCATCTGAAATTTATGTTGAATTATTTACAAACCTAATGGTTTTCAAAGTTCTCTGATTGCTGTTTCCATCATGGTATATTGTATTTGACTGTATTTTGAAGATGTATCCTTTCCTTTGTGAAAAAATATGCATGTTACAGTGAGTTAAATATGGAATGATGATCTTGTTTTGTTGATTTTGCTTTGTTGTGTATGGTTTTGAGTCTTCTATGCCTGGGGTGTCTGATGCTCAGACTAATTATAGCTGGGTGTCTTGTTTAGATGGCAGAAATCGAGTAACTCTAAACGGGTCTTGTAATGAAGTTGTTATCTAATCCTCCCTGCTTACATTCTAATGCTTCTGGTGTTATCCCAATCAACTTTGGACTTGAATATGATGATAGGTATTGTCGCCCAAGTCTTACATTACATGCATCGATGATGCTAGATGGTGATTGACTATAATCTTGTCTGATTCAAAATTACACTACCTTTCCTTTTAAAATGAAAGATACTTTACAATCTTTTATAAATTGTTGTTGTGTTATGGTTGAGAGAAATGAAGATTTGTTACCTATCTATTCTGTATCGACTAATTTTCTATGCAAAACTCCACGCTAATGTCACTGGATAATGAAAATTGTTGCTGTGTTATGGTTGAAAATAACATTATCACTGAATAATGAAAATTGTGACAAACCTTGTACTTGAGTTGCATCAAAGGTTAAATTTTGTTGACTTCCATATATTTGATTATTCAGTCTTAATTTGTAGCTATATATCCTGTCTTTGAAACATTAAAGATGTGATTTTTATTTTGGTAATTCTGTATTGCAACAAAGGTTGGTTGGTCTACTGTTCACACTCTTCTTGATTATTAATATTATCACTTTACATCAATCTCTGAATTTGGTTTATTGAGAAATGGTCTAATTTTGAGGACTTGTACTGTGGTTGCTTAATTTGAGTTGATTGCTCCCTTGTTCATCTCATTTTATGCATTTATGTGGCCATTCTCATTATAAACTTGCTCATTGGTCTTATCAAATTACTTTGATCAGATTACCTTCCGCTGTTGGTTATTTTGCTTGTTTTATTGAAATTATTAGTTTTAATAAGTTCGTCGAAGTAGCTTCTGCTGTTGAGTAAATATAAATTTTCTCCCTGCTGAACTAAGGAGTCTTACTTCCAATGAGTTTGTCGAAGTACATTATGAACCTGAATCTTTGATGTGAAATATGAACAGATAGGTAAGATGCTTTTATATAATTCATGTTTGAAAGGATTTTATGCAGGTTTTCTTATTACAGTAATAGGTTTTTTAGCAACTAGTTAATACTGTGCCTACTACAAGGTCGTCCTCGGAATAGCTAACTTTAGCAAACTTATAAGATTATTAGCTAGTGGTACAGCTTATAGAAAATGTTATTTGTGCCTTCATTTCTGTATCAATTCTAAAGAGACCATTTCCTCTTTTCTGCCATAACCCTTCATTTTACCTGTTTGTAACATTCTCACACTAATGAAGCTGCTAACAAAGTCGAAGCATCTTTTTAACTTGCTTAATCCTAGTTACACTACTTACACAATTTCATGATAGCGCGATATCTGCACTAGGGTACTATACATTACTGAGATAAGAAGAAAAACATCTGAACTAGTTTCCAACAATACGATAAGAAGAAAAACAAAATTTCTTTGTTTGTTTGTGTTGAGCCCTCAATTGGCTAAAGTGGTTTGGTGCCAATTTCAGGTAACTGGAGATCCAGTTCTGGGTTTGAGGATGACTCTCGTTTTATCTTTCATGAAAGAGCCTATGATGCCCGTAATAGTCGTCCTTGAATCCCAACCAAAGGGGGGAGTGGTAGTGGGTGGGGCACAAGAAGCAGGAGCTGCAGCCGTAGCCGCAACCCTAATAGATTTGAAGGAGGGTATAACAAATAAAAGGATGAAGTAGAGGAAGGTTTGATTTGCGCTGATGACTAGTGCTTTGTAAGAAGGAATTTGGAGCCAGTGTTTACTCTGAATGATAAAGAGAAGTGGGATTGATGCCAGGTTCTGGAATGCGAGCAATGAACTTGTCCCCGATCCCATGGGTTATAGTTTCTCTTTTTCTTTTTGTGAAATGATTTTTTGTTGGTGTTGTAGTGGAAAGAAAAAATAGTGGTAAATTTTTTAACACTGTAACGGGGATTCACTTGCGTCATTTTTTAACTTGAATGAATGTAAATGTGTTGCACTGGCAGGTTGATGTGATACTTTCGGCAATTCGGTTGCAGCTCCTCTTTTTTTTTTCAAAATAGTTTTATGCACACAACTTCTAACAAAAGTTGTATTTACACATTCATCTACTGAAAACAGAGGTTGTTACTTCAAAATAGCAACCTTTAAGGATGCTGTGTTAGAGATTATGACTACACAAGACAAAGTTGTGAAAGAAAGTAAAACAATATAAATAAGGGTTGTGCAAGATTTTTCTACCACACTAGCAAGTGTAGTAATAGTGCTATTCACCAACAATTAGGGTAGTTGTGTTATACAATTTTACTACACATATTAAAGGTTGTGAAATCAAATCTTACAATATAAATAAGGGTTGTGTTAGGCTTCCAAAAAAAGATTGAAAGACAATCGCAACTGAAGCAAAAGGTAGTCCAAACTTGAACCACATCTCCCTTTACAACTTTTAGTCAAACATTGTAGAAAAGCTTGGACTTTCTACAACCCCCTTCCACAATGTATAAAATAGAGTTGTCGTAGGGGTACTACTACTCTAATCTATAGTCGTCAATGATGGTTTTTCCGGTTGTGCCACCTCCTAGGCCAGACGTCTGCTGGGGGTATGATTTTACTCTGGGAGAGTTTGATGGGGTTTTATATTATGCCATGAAATATTGCGCTATAGGCACACATTGTGATGTATGGTTATATAAAGAGAAGAATGATAATCTTGGCATGAAACGATTGGGTTGGAGTAAAGAATTTCATCTCTCCAAAACGGAACCATTCGCCTTTACTAAGAGTGGTGGTGTTTTATGTTTCAATGGTAGCTGTCTCAGTATTTACGATGCAAAAGCTTTAATAACCTCGATAAAGCTTGTGGATTTGGGTACATGGAGTCGTCAAATAAATCAAGTAATCCCGCACAAGAACACCTTGATTTCGTTAAAAGAATTAGGAGAAGAAGATATAAAAATATTGGAGTCATCTAAAATTGAGGAGACAGGAAGCCATTATTGGACGACAAAGCTGCTAGCATCCCTGGATACACCGTTAACTGGTAACTGGTAAGCTTCAACGGGCTTCTGAATTATGTATTTTGTATATTGATATGGGTTTCAAGTTGAACTTGGGATTGCATAAACCTTTTAACATTATCTTAATGAGTATTATACGAAGTTACTGTTAATCTGTTTTTATGTCATCATTCTCATGTTTATAGAAGTTTTCTCTTCTTTTAGTTAAGTTATATTGATTTTTTAATGTGCATTTTGTTGGCCATCTGATGTAATTGCAATCTTAGAATGTGATGCATACTAGTAATTTGTTTCATGTTTATTCATCGGAATCAAGTATGTGGAAATCCAAAATGAGGATGAATAATATGGGGATCCAAATTTGCCATCCGCATTTTATGTTCAGGTGCTTTCACTATCATTTCCTTAGAATTGGAAGTCTGACTAGGAAACAAAACACTATTTAATGCGTACTTCCGCAATTGTATGAGTTTTTTGGTACTGTTTAACCCTGAGTTTCAGTTAGATTCTAAGTTTTATTTTTTTGACGTCGGGTCTGACAACAAAGGCAAAATTTTCATTGTTTTTTTTTTCATTTCTTGATTAGGTAAAAAGCTCATGATATTTTTCTTTGTTTTCACCTTAATACCTAAGCTATAGGAGACCGGTAACTCAGACATTGTCGTGATCTGCAAGCAGTATCTAATATGTAACAGTTGGCACTAGGCCTGTTGCATTTGTTTCTTCTAAAGGTCCTTGCTGGTATGTTGTCCCTGTGGTATCCTTTGTTTTTCTATATAAAAGGATTTAGTTTCTCAACATATACTTAGATTTCTTAACAAGAGCAAAAGTATGTGGTTAAACTGCTTCACAGAACTCATATCATTATACATCTCTTGTTGGGAAAACCCTATGTGTAGTAAACTAGTAATGGTATCGATAATATTGAGCATCTTTTTATTGAGTGTAACATTGATTGGGGGTGGGTGGATGGTATAGACTATCTGAATCTTGATTACAGTACCCAAAATGTGGATTTTGAAACTTGGATTGGATCTGGTGGTCTGATAACAATGCTTTTAACAGTCAAATTGCAGGTGATGTTCAGCTAATAGGAGTGGTTCTTTGGTACACATGGAAAGCTAGGTACTGTCAGCTATATTTGATAGTATCCAGCCTAACATACAATATGGGATTGTATGAAATTTCTGAACTATGTAACAGAGCATCCCCAAAACTTGCAGGAAATTAGTTCTCAAAATTGGCAACTGCCAGTTAATTAACCCTTATGTATCAGAAAATTAACTTTGATGCACCCATTTGCAAGTATCAAAGCAGGCAATTTCGGAACTAATTCTCAGTAATGTTGCTGGTACCAGTGATGGAACTAGATGAAAACCAACAAAAACTCTAGATGCAGAACAGGCGGAGGCAATGACACCTCTGGAGGTAATTCAATGGTCACAGAAGAAATGAATTAGGAATATACACTTGGAAAGTGATTGCCAAAATGTCATCTATGGAGTAGATGGAAGAAAGAAGTTGTCAAGTCACAAGTGTATAAGAAGGTGCATGATTGAAGAGTACTCTCTACATTTATTATTTAGTTTTAATGCATCACTGGCATTAGTCTACAGAAGAGTGTTGAATGGGAAAGTAGTGGACTGCCCACTGGATTCTGATGGGTGTACAAACAGATTTATCTGCTTTTAAGTTTAACTCTATTCATTAAGCAATATAAAATCATCTTTCCTATTAAAATAGAAAAACAAACACTGCCAAACCAAGATATATAAATGGTTGATTGAATAATTAAAAGTGCAAGGGCTGACATGGTCAAGGGGCAAGTCTTTGAAAGTGAATTACTATTCAAGATGGATAAATCAGAGGTCATGTTTACTCACTCTTGTGCTATTATTGTAAGCTGAGGATGGCACTGTCAGAAGTAATCACCGATTTGTCTCAGTGGTCAAGAAAATGTTGTCCCGTCACTCCCTCTTGCTTTACATTCTATTCTAGATGCTGCCTTGGATGTATTTTCAGATATTAACCCCCAAATAAGTTGCAGAAGTTAATAGTGGAAATAGAAAATTGTGTAAAGTCCGTTGGAAAACAATTAATATAAAATTGATTTTTAAAGTTTAAAAAAAAAAATAATAACTTATTGTTTTCTTTTGTGAATGAATCTTTTTAGTCCCAGGTCGGGGAGTTCCTCTTTTGAAGTTGTATTATTTCATTATATAAACAAATTCTCTACTTTTGTAAAATTAATGGGAAAGGGGTTTCTCTATATTTTAGAGAGACCCCCAAAGGGAAAATGTTTTATTGTTTTCTTAAGCGTTCGCGATTTTCTTTAATGGTTTTTTCGGAGTTGCCAAGCTCAAGTTGAGCATCTACTACATATGCTAGTAATAGGTGTATTAGGGTGTTTTATCCTGGAGATATCCGTCCTGTGAGGGATATAGCATCACTCTTGAATGTAGCAGGCGCTAATGCCTTAAGGACAGCGTGTTGAACACGTCACTCACTCTGTTTTTCCAAAGGTTTGCCTTGTTGCTGTTGTGTAGATATGGGAAGCTCGTCCGTTTCGTCAAATCGATCACTTCCATTATAAAGGAGCTAAGTATCAATAACTTTTGCTTAATTGATTTTTCTTTGTTTTTGATTATTGCACCCAACAATCTTAAGACATTAAAATTTGTAATAATCGAAAATGGTTGGTTGGTTTGTGAATCATGAATGTTAATTGTGGAGTGAAAAACAAAAACGAATTTTTGGTCAGCTGTAGAGTTTCGAGTTTATCTCTTAACCTAGAAGGAATTTCGATGAATCCTTTTGACATAATGTATTAGACATCCTTATAGTTACCCACATAAAATTTCAGAATTTTTGGAGTTGTAAATTTTTTTTTTTGATATTTTACAAAACAGAGAAACATTCCTGAAAAATTCTGACGAGCAGAAATTTGTTGTTGACTAAATTAGTTTTTTATGGGGTAACCATGAGTTTTTTGAAATGGTGATTTAATCAAAATTTGTAGATCTAGATGTTATCTTCCAAACTCATACTTTACTTTCCGATTCGGAATTGTGGTTTGTGAATAAAGGTGTCATCTGCAAGGGACATGGCAAATAGGCGCATGTGGCTGAAAATAAATCTTTCAAAGCTGGCAAAGGTGAGAAAATCCGAAGCAACTCTAAGCGTAGTATTCATAAGAAAGGTATGTTTCGTAAAGCTGAATCTAGCATTACTTTAATTAAGGGTAATTTTTATGTTTGTAAATTCCTGGCTATACGACAGTAAATTATAGATAACATAAAAACCTTAATAAGTAGAAAGTTAATGCTAATTTAGTTGAAACAAACTAGAACGAGTTTAGTGGCATGATGTGAGAAGTTATTTTAATAACCAATGTGAAAGTATGGTGGGTGGACTCTGGAGCCACTAAGCATGTTTGTTGAAACAAAGACCTGTTCACCTCTTATCAGAGGATAGGGGGTGTCGTGAAACTCTATATGAGTAACTCATCAGCAACAGAGGTTGCATAAAAGGGGAAGGTCGAGAAGAAGCTCATATCTGTAAATATTCTCACATTGAATGAAGTTTTCATGTTCCGGGCGTATGCAAGAATCTTATATCTTGTTCTGTTGTAGATGGTAAAAGATTGAAGATCTTAATTAAATCTGGAAAACTTGTTATAACCAAGGGAAGTGATTTTTTTTAAGCAACAGTTATAGGTCATAGGGTCTATATAAGCTTAAAGGAAAATATGATGAAGTGAACATAGTTGATTCTTGTGCTTTCTTTTGTGTGTATTTTAATGTTTTGCATGGTAGACTTGAAGCCGTAAACTTATAAGTCAATGCATAAACCGCCTAGCATAGGCTGCGTACCCAAATTTAGTTTGGATTTTGAACACAAAAGTGAAATATTTGCAGAATCAAAATATGCTATAAAACCTTTATGCAAAAATGTTCAGAGTAATTCTAAGCCCTTAGAATTAATTCAGTTAGACCTAGCAAACTAAAGTGTAAAAAGTGGTTCATAATTTTTGTAGATGATTGTACGAGGTACTATCTTGTGTACTTGCTTGGGGTAAGGATGATGCCTTAGAAGCCTTAAGAGTATAAACTTAAAATTGAAAGTGAAGTATATGTACTAAAAGGGTTAGGTCTGAACGTGATGGCAAGTATGAAATTCATATAGGAGAACTTTACTTGTTAAATGGCATTATTCATGAGATCGCACCTCCTTATTTACCATGGTCTAATGGTATAGTTGAACGTAAGAACAGAACCATTAAGGAGATGATACATGCCATGTTGATTAAAGGATAACCACAAACTTGTGGGGGGAGGTCGTCCTCTAATTTCGTTATATCATGTATAGAATAACCTTTAAAGGATCAGATAAAACTACATATGAGTATGGAAAGATAAACAACCTTTTTATGCATACATCAAAGTGTGGGGGTGTTTAGATAAGGTTTCATGAGTACCCTACTGCATATAGTTTTTTGGTTGTGAGTTCTGCTTTTTCTGACTTTAGTGTGAATACTTTTATGGAGTCTAGGGATGTTGAGTTCTTTGAACATGTTTATTTTGAAACCTGTCTCTTCTCAGGGATGTGTTGTTGATCCCCTAGATGTCTTTTCAACTAGTCAGAATTTACCTTCAAGGAAGATGGAGTAGAGTTGATCATAAGAGAAGTAAAAGGATTAAAACTAAGACTTCTTATGGACCTGACTTCATAATATTCCTAGCTTAGTCTGAGTTCTAGACTCATAAAAAAGCCATAACATCTACTTAAACCCCATTCTGGTAAGAAGCTTCATTTAGTGAAATGGACTCAGTCCGTCAGAACCAGACTTGGGATCTTGATAGTTTACTTCCAGGGAGTAAGACCATATGATATAAATGAGTCTTTAAGAGAAAACATAAGGTAGATGAAACCGTGGAAAAATATGAGGCTAGGTTGGTAGCTAAAGGCTATAAACTAAAAGAAGGTGTAGATTTTCTTGATTCTTATTCACCTGTGACGAGAATTACTTCCATTGAGATGCTAATTGCTATTGTTGCCATACACGACTTAGAGATACATCAGATGGATGTTAAGACAGCTTTCCTAAACCGTGAATTAGATAAAGAAATCTACTTAGACCAACCTGTGGACTTTATGGTGAAAGGTTTTGAAGACAAAGTTTGTAAACTTAACAAATTTTTGTATGGTTTGAAATAATCACATAAACAGTAACATGGAAAATTGATCATGTGATAATGATTAGTGGATTTAAGTTAATGAATCTGACAAGTGTATTTATAGTAAACTTATTAAGGACGCCTGTGTGATTGTATGCTTGTATGTTAATGATATGCTTATACTTAATACAAACATAGATGTGATTAATTCCACTAAAAACATGCGCTGAATGAGAACGTTGACTTGAAAGACTTAGGTCCTGTTGATGTAGGGATGAAGATTAGAAGATAATCTAAAATTTATAGTCTTAGTCATTCTCATTATGTTGAATTTGTACTTAAGAGATACAGTCAGTATGATTGTAAGCCTTCTTGTACTCCGTACGATTCTTCTTGGAGACTCAATAAAAATAAGGGTAATGGAGTATCTTAACTTGAATACTCAAGAGTTATAGGATGTATGATGAATTTAATGAACTATAAGAGTCCAGACATTGCCTATATTGTGAGTAAGTTAATTAGATATACTTGTAGTCCAGAGCAAGAGCATTGGGATGTACTTAGTAGAGTATTATGGTACCTAAAATACTCTATTACCTTTTGTTTGATTTATGAAAGGTATCTTGCTGTCCTTGAGGGACTTTGTGATGCAAACTGGATAGTTGACTCAGAGGAGTCCAAGTCTACGAGTGGATATGTTTTCACTCTAGCATGAGGGTTTGTTTTTGGAAGATTTCCAAACAGACATATATTGCTCAATTCTTTATGGAATCTGAGAGTATTGCGTTAGATAAAGCACGAGAGGGGGCCGAGTGCCTAAGATGCTTTTTAGAAGACATTCCTCTCTGGCATTGGCCTGTGCTAGTTATATCTATACATTGTATTAGCCAAGCTATAATAGCTGAAGCTAAAAATAACTAATCTCAATCGGCGTTATTTCCATTGATTAGATAAAGTCCAAGGAGAATATCGCGCAACCTTTGACGAAAGGTTTATCCAAAGAGATAGTTAAAAATGCATCGAGGGGAATGGGGCTTAAGCTCATAAATTAAACTTTCCATGAAGGATACTCAACCTTGCTGACTGGAAATCCCAAGATCAAGGTTTCGAATGAGATGTAAGGACCCTCAAGTTCGTCAACGCTATTAGACCAGTCAAGTGATGAATTAACAATTAATATAAAATTGATTTGTAAATTTTTTAAGAAAAATAATAATTTTTTGTTTTCTTTTGTGAATGAAACTTTTTAGTCCCACGTCAGGGAGTTCCTCTTTTTAAGTTGTATTATTCCATTGTATAAACAAATTCTCTACTTTTGTAAAATTAATGGGAAAAGGGTTTCTCTATATTTTAGAGAGACCCTCAAAGGGAAACTATTTTATTGTTTTCTTAAGCGTTCGCGATTTTCCTTAATGGTTTTTTCAGAGTTGCCAAGCTCAAGTTGAGCATCTACTACATATGCTAGTAGTAGGTGTATTAGGGTGTTTTATCCTGGAGATATCCGTCCTGTGAGGGCTATATCATCACTTTTGAGTGTAGCCGGGCGCTAATGCCTTAAGGACAGCGTGTTGAACACGTGACTCACTCTGTTTTTCCAAAGTTTTGCCTTGTTGCTGTTGTGGAGATATGGGAAGCTCGTCCGTTTCGTCAAATCGATCACTTCCATTATAAAGGAGCTAAGTATCAATAACTTTTGCTTAATTGATTTTTCTTTGTTTTTGATTATTGTACCCAATAAAGTCAAGTACCAGAGAATAAGAAGAAAGATTGAATGAGTTTGGTGGATAAGAAACTCTTATCTGCATTTAAGAAGAGCGTTTGCCATTATGATACTATGTCAGAAATCAACACTAGCTAAGCTAGTGTTTTATGTACATTTATTTAACTTTGGTTTTAAATGGATATCTCTTATTTGGTTATGGTGTGCGCATATGGAAAATAGATCAGAAGTTGTGGCAACGGGTGGAGAAATGTTGGGAAGTTGGAATTTACATTTCCCATACGTTTTGCTAAGCCCGGTGTGTATGCAGACGAAGCTCTTTATTGGTTGGATTATAGAGGAAATAGGGTATTGATCTTTGATTTGATTGTGGAAAAGTTTCGTCAACCTATTTTCCCACCCCCCATACATTGATTGGGGGTGGGTGGATGGTATAGACTTTCTGAATCTTGATTACAGTACCCAAAATGTGGATTTTGAAACTTGGATTGGATCTGGTGGTCTGATAACAATGCTTCTAACAGTCAAATTGCAGGTGATATGCAGCTAATAAGAGTGGTACTTTGGTTCACATGGAAAGCTAGGTGCTCAGCTATATTTGATAGTATCCAGCCTAACATATGAAATATTGTCAAGCTAATAAGAAACCAAGATGTGGGTTGTATGAACTCTCTGAATAATGTAACAGAGCTTTCCCAAAACAGTGAAGGAAATTAGTTTTCAAGATGTGGACTGTTTTAACTCTTTGATAGTTGACTTATCTGGATTCTGATGGATGTACAAGCATATTTATCTGTTATTAACTTTATTCATTAAGCAATATATATAAATTCATCTTTCCTATTAAAATAAAATATAAAAGTGCAAGGCCTGACATGACTTAGGGGCAAGTCTTTGAAAGTGAACCGGATATGTAAGAGGTCACGTTACTTACTATTGTAAGCTGAGAATGGTAAGAACTAATCACTCTCTTGCTTTAAATAAGCAGAGAATATACATGATGATAGACAATGGGCGGGCATGTAGGGATGTATTTTCACAATTGTATTATTGCATAAGTACAGGAGAAATAGTACTATAGTAGTAGTGGAGACCATTTAGAAGCCGAACTGCCGAAGGAAGAAAGAGAGAGAAAATGGATACTGGATAGCCACAGCATGATACCAAGCAAACTCCAAGCCAAAAGAAAGACTCTCCTAAAACAAAGCCAAGACACACACAGAGAAAAGCTACAAAAAAAAAAAAAAAAAAAAAAAAAAAAAATCCCAATTGGCTTTCATCTAATCTAAATGAAACCCTTGTAAAAGATCGGCATGCTTCCCCCAGAAGAAAACCTTTGTGTTGATTTGCTCAATTATGTACTCAAAATCAGCCCTCCCATCATTAAATATTATTGTCGTGCATCCGTATTGCCCAAAAAATGGAAGAAGGTACAAGTAACAACCGCCAAAGCACTAAACCAGCTGACAAAAGTTTTTTTTACCCTTCGTAAAGTGAAACGGGAAATGTATACTAGAGCCTAAAGATGGCTTTATGTTGGTAAAAATTTAGTTAATGCCAATCAGCTACCCAATCAGGATTGCCAAACCTTGGTGATCTTTATTGGGCCGGACTCCACTACACCGTATTGGCTTATGCAACTGGGTGCTTTATTAACCCGTCTCAGAATTCTATATAAGTAAACAAACATTCCTTTCCATTGGTATTAAAAAACACTCTGGAATTCTCTCCACGACCAAAATCCCCAATTCTTCATACCCTAGTATTAAGTATATTTCTTCTATCTGTAAATCCCTTTTCGTTAATGGGGTATTCCAAGGATCTCCCGACAGACGTTCTACTGGATATCATAACTGGTTTACCAGCTGAATCGATTCTATACTGCAAATCAGTATGCAAACAATGGAGAGATCTTGTTTCTCATCATCCATTATTCTACCGAATGTATTTAACTCGGCTCCATGATTTTGATTGTGGTAAGCTGAGTTTTCTTGTTAAAGCTGGGAAACAACTTTACTATTTTGAGTATAATGAGAATAACGATGATGAGACACCTGTTCACAGTATTAGAAGGATCAACATAAACCCTCCACTTGATTATTGTTTTTATAAGATTGTTGGTTCCTCTAATGGTTTAGTCTGTCTGTATGAATCGTTGTATCCTGCTTATTGTATTTTTAACTCCATGACCAGAGAATACGTTATGCTGCCCAAAACTAAGAGAGGTTGTGATGATCAGTCTATTCATTATTCGTACGGATTTGGTTACCTTCCTTTAACTAATGAGTATAAAGTTGTTGGTAAGTTGGAATTTATATTTCCCATATGTTATGCTGAACCCGGTGTGTATGCAAACGAAGCTCTTCATTGGAGGGATAATAAAGGAGATAGGATATTGATCTTCGATTTGACCGTGGAAAAGTTTCTTCAACCTATTTTTCCACCTCCTAGGCCACACGTCGGTTGGGGGTATGATTATACTCTAGGGGAGTTTGGTGGCGTTTTATATTGTGTTATCAAATATTGCGCTATAGGCACACATTGTGATGTATGGTTATACAAAGAGAAGAATGATAATCTTGGCATGAAACGATTGGGTTGGAGTAAAGAATTTCAGTTATCCGAAGGGAAACCATTCACCTTTACTAAGAGTGGTGGTGTATTATGTTTCAATGGTAGTTGTCTCAGTATTTACGATGCAAAAGCTTTAACCTGGATAAAACTTGTGGATTTGGGGTACCTGGAATAGGCAAACAAATCAAGTAATCCCGCACAAGAACACCTTGGTTTCGTTACAAGAATTAGGAGAAAAAGATATAAAAATATTGGGAGTCAGCTGAAATTGAGGAGACAGGAAGCCATGATTGGATGACAATACTGCTAGCATGATTTGATCCCTGGATACACCGTTAACTGGTAAGCTTCAATGGGCTTCTGAATTAGTATTATGTATATGGGTTTCAAGTTGAACTTGGGATTGCATAAACCTTTTAACATTTATCTTAATGAGTATTATACGAAGTTACTGTTAATCTGTTTTTATGTCATCATTCTCGTGTTTATGGCAGTTTTCTCTTCTATTAGTTAAGTTATAGGTTTTTTAATGTGCATTTTGTTGGCCATCTGACGTAATTGCAATCTTAGAATGTGATGCATACTTTAGTAATTTGTTTCATATTTATTCATCGGAATCAAGTATGTGGAAATTACTAATCAAGATGGATATGTTTACTTACTCTTGTGCTATTATTGTAAGCTGAGGATGGTACTGTCAGAAGTAATCACCGATTTAATATTGTCCCGTCACTCTCTGTTGTACTATTAATGATGCACATACAAACATGCACATTGGATTATTATGTCAATGATTTTGAAACGACATGCACAGGTCCCAGTATTTGGATTAAGAACAAATACTGCATAAGCTTTAAGTATGTACCATGGAACCCATAGTAATGCTGCTAAATGCAAATAGGTTATTTTTATCTTTTATAATTTTGTGTTCAATCTGCGCGCAGGACGTTAGAAATTGATGTTCTGGTATAATTTGTTACTGAGCATACGTAATATGCGCAGTTTACCTGGACTTTTGTTCATGTATCGTCCGAGAAGGGTTGACTAATTTCCTTAGTAATTTATTCCATGTAAGCATGCACTGCATTTTCTTCTTTACGTACTCTTAATTTCTTTTCTTTTTTTTCTTTTGCAAATTTAATTAATTCTGAAGAAGCTCATTTAAAGCCCCAAACCTATCAGATAGTGAGATTATTGGATGCATGCTTAGATATATGGTTACTGAAAATGAAGAATGATAATCCTGACGTGAAAGAGCAGGTGGAACATGAGCCATTGCGTTGGAGTAAAGAGTTTACTCTTTCTGAAAAGGAACCATTAGCCTCTACCAAGAGTGGCGGTGTTTTATGTTTCGATCATCGCTCTTTCAGTATTTATGACCCAGTAGCTTTGACTTTCAAAAAGCTCGTAGATTTCTGTTTTATTGGGGAAACATTCCATCACAGGATCACTTTAGTTTCGTTGAAAGGTTTAGGAGAAAAAAACATTATAAGAATGGATTCAGCTAAATTGAGGAGACATAAAGCTGTGATTTGACGGCAAAGCACCTAGCAATATGAGATCCCTGGATGAACTTATAAACAGGTAATGTTTGCTGAGTTTCTGAAGTAATATTCATGCCATTCTAGATATTTATATGGGTTTTAACTTGAGATTGCATAAACCTGTTTACTTTTTTCTCATTGAGTATTACATAAAACTTACTGTTAGTCTTTTATTATGTCACCAATCTCAACTTCATGGCAGTTTCAATTGTTTTAGTTCAGCTATATTGCTTTGTTAATGTGTAATTTGTTTCCCACTTGATTTAATTGCAATTGGAGAATGTGATGCATACATTAGTAACCTGTTTGGATCTAATACATTGGAGTCGTGTAAGTATATGGAAGCAAAATCTTGGAAAGTGGGAGCTTTCTCAGAAGTTAGAAGGGAATCTGTTTTGTTCTTACTTCTTAGCATGATCATTAGATAATTTAGGGGTCCAAATTTTGAACCTCCGCACGTTATGTTAAGGTTCAGTTACTTCCATATCCATAGAATTGGAAACAACACTTAAGTTTGTCAGCATTCATCAATAAATTTCATAAGAACAATAGATTCAAGTTGGTTGAGATCAATGTGATAGCATCAGAGCGGTCATGATTTTCGTTTTAACTTTGTTGTTAACTACAACCAAAACAAACAATGCTAGGATTCGATCTACATTGAAATACTGGTTATGTACCTAATATACTAGTATCGGGATGAATGACAATGTTTCTGTTTGCAGTGGGGATTTTGTCATCTTCTTACTGATGGATGGGTTTTCTTAGAATTATAGTTATCCACACAAGTCAGGCCTGCATCCTCAGTTGTATCAATTTTCATATTTGGTTCCCACTGGGTCAGTTAGATTCGAATTTGCATCATTTTTCCTAACACAATAGTTGCTAGGGATGTAACCAAGATTAACAACAATGGAATCGATGTCCACTTATTGATGGTTTATAATGCCCTATCTGTGATGGAGCAGTAGATACTCTTATTCATGTTTGCATTCATTGACACCATGTAATATATGTGTCGTTTGGAGCCAATTCTTGTCTTTAATTCTCTTTTCCTGAGTATTATAGTAAGCATATACTCAAGAATTGGTATAATGCGTTAAAAGGTTCATAAGTGCTCTTACACTTAGTGCATGTGCATGTGCATGGTCCTTATGTTGGTAATATGCTGGGATGGCTATATCAGGTCTGGTTTTATATAAAGTCTGGTTATGTGACGTGATACATAAATATTGGTTATTTGACGATAAATATTGAACGTTCTGACATCTAAGCAGCTTACAATGTTAGTTGAATTTTGTTGCAGGTACCACATCAAGAAGATAATATCCAAGTTGCAGTGTAGAGTGGATTAGATAAGATTGTCAACATGCTACTGTTAACACAAGTGGACGATCTTGATAGTTATGCCGGAAAGGGAGTGGAAGAGAGTAGAAGTGGAACCAAAAAAATTATTTTAATCTCCATAATACAAGAATTTAGAAAGTGAGAATATACTGAATTCAAATTTGTTAACTTTTTCTTTTTTGCTAGAAATGTTATCATGTGTTTGTGCAAAATCAGATGGCATTGCTGCTATTCAGGTTCATGTATACTGATTTTGGAGCTCGATTCTGATTGTCTTTGTACGTTATGGACTCTCAAAGAAGGGAATAAAGAGACCATATATCATTTTGGTTTATATATAACTGACTACTTGTTGTAATCTTGTATTAGTGACTAAAGCAGACCAAGCTCCTTTTTAAAGGATATTGGAATGGGGTTCCTGGGGTTTCAGGAAAAGAGAATTATTGCAGGTTCTCAGCAGCAATTGTTTATCATTCAATAACATTCTTATTCTTAGCGTTCAATTTCCAACTCCACATAATTGCCTCAAACTTGTTGCAGGCGTTTTATACTTTCCTAAATGATAACTTTGTTTCTGTTTATGTTAAATATAGAATCTAATACATCTGATGTACCTCGCAAAGCGGATGAAAGGATCTTTCTTCTCCTAGTGTGTTCAGTTCTTATTTTTCTGTTCATATCTTAATTAAAGTATCAACGTTACACGCACTTGTTATTTTTGCAAATTCTAGTGCTTATTAAGGGTCATGATTGACAGGAGTTTTCGATGCAACCCCAGCTCAGGAGTAAGTGGACAGAGACCTACTCGGTGTAGCGTGGACATTCAGGTGTATCTATCTTGGTATGTAAAAGCCAACTTTTTTTGTTTCACATTTTTGTCCTGAAGATATCGCTTACACGAACATCCTTTTTATTCTCTAGGCCAACCACTAAGAGGTGTGAGGCTCACTATTCACGAAGAACTTACTTGACAGGTAGAATTTTTGATTGTCATTCCTTCTTTAAGGTTTAATTTTTTTTCTTGTTAACTTGGTTATAATATCATATGTTCGTTAAGTATATCAATTAGGTCTTGTAGTTTCTGTCAGGTTTTTGAGATATTTTGTCCATCACCTGGAACTTGAGATATTTTGTGTTTTCATTGCAATTGTGGTACAAGTCATTGCGTTCTTATTCATTTCAATGGGTAAGTAGTATTAATATGCATTCCTGTCGATGGCAAATATTTGTGTTTCCTTGCATTTTGTAAATGCTAAAATATTGTTACAAGTTTAGTACTAAACACTCCTAGTTGATTGCAACCGTAAAGTTATATATCATCGTGACAACTACAAATATAGTCTACATTTGTCTGCATTTTTCTATATCATCTTTGAATGGTCCATTCTTATCGTGTTGAAACTAAATCGTTAACTAATGCCCAAGCTTATTTTTTCTGCAGGTATATTGTGCGGCTCAGTCATCATCAGATAATTCATCATTTTGTTGGGTTGCCCTTATCTTTAAGACAGCTAAGAACTGGTATTGGTGTTAGTTCATGTTTTGTTTATCATTTTTTGGTTATTCTGAACCCAAATGTCAACTGAAATTAGATATGATCAGTGTGTTGTACATATAATGAATTCAAATTTTAATTGAATGGCGAATGTTTCAACTTAAGAACATTTGAATGTAAATTGATTGAATTTCATTCACTTTTAGTTTCTCGTTAGTTGCTATTATATTTAATTCTAGTTTAAGATTCAACAGAATCAATTTCAGTTTTGTTTTTTTTATAAAATATGATCCAGCAATATGACTGCTCCTATTAGTGTTTCCTGATGGACTGTTGAAGAAAGTCGTAATTTGAAAATTTAAAGAATCTCAGACACTGTCGTTTTGAGCAATAAGACTACAATGTTAGGGCTCCCAGCAGCAGTCAATTTTAGAGGTTTTAAGTGTTTTTCTAGCAGACCTTTTTATTGCATTTTCCACTAGTGCTAACTGAGTCATTTTGGTTATTTACACATCTCTTTATCGAAGCAAACTCAGTCAAATGCTTTTGATTTGCTCAAACAAATCCAGAAAGGAGGAACCTAAAGACCTTTATGATGTAGTAAGGCCTTATGCTTTTGATTTGCTCAAACAAATCCAGAAAGGAGGAACCTAAAGACCTTTATGATGTAGTAAGGCCTTACGAAAATATTTTTTGCTTTTCTTTTTTGGATTCCCTTAATCTTTCTTTGTTTTGTTCTGTTGCCTTGCCTCGAATTCGCAGGGTACAAATTATGAAATTAGGCTTGTAGCTGCACAATCATCACTTGTATTTCTACATTCTTTCTTGGTTTTTCTCTTCTAATCAGTATTTTCAGTTCTCATGTCAGGAGAGTTCCACCGACGAGATGGAGATTGGAAACTTTAACACTGGTATACAACCAAACAATAACAACCTGCAATGTATTAGCCTGTCTCCAGGATGTTTGGTATTGTTGTTTGCATACCTTTAGTGAACTTTACGTCCCCTGGTGAGTGTCTTGGTGCTGCTTTGGTTAGGTAAGCTTCCCCTGGTGATTTATGTGCCATGTAACTTCAATTCTAGTGTTTGCAAATAACTTCTTCTTGCTATGATCCTTTGAATTACCTTGTGTGTGGTCTTGTCGTATCATGCAATAATTGTATCTTGTATGCAGGATCTTTGTAGTGTGGAAACCCTTCCAAGGAGAGGATGTGCTGAAATATTTTGATTTTCGGGTGATGCTTCCACCACCAGCGTCACCAGAAACATCCCCAGATCGCTATATAGAAGATACATGGACGCAGGTATGTATGTAAAAGTACTCTGCCTGCAACTGTTGTTCTATTTTATATACTTTCAACCTTGTTGGATGGTTTCTTTGGTATTAATTCAGTATCGGGATACCATTTTTGGTTGTCCATATTAAATCAGGAACTTAAAAGGTAACAGACCAGCAACACCAACTAGAGGACAAGTTTTCTGTGACACTAATACTTCTTTTGTGCGGCTTGTTAACCACAACTGACCTTTAAAGTAGTTGATCGTCCCCTAGTTCACTTGTCTACCCTCCTCCAAGACCATCCCTTAAAAAAACCCTAATAAAAACCTCCATTAACTCATTCATGGTTTTCTCGTGTACCCTTTCTCATCCCCTCTTTTCCAAGGTTCACTCTTTTTGTTTCTCTGTTAATTTCATTTTTAATCAGTAAAGATTTGTTTTTGTTTAACTTAAAATTGAAAATTTGGCAGATTCGTTGTGTATCCGTATCAGCTAGTAGTCGAGTAGCAGTTGCAATGTCAAGTAATTCAGTCTCGATCGAAGAAAAATGTTCTAAAAAGAAAATTCCGCATGTGTTAAGTGTTGTTGGTTCAGATTCTGGAGGTGGTGCTGGAATTCAAGCTGACCTTAAAACTTGTGGAGCTCGTGGCTTTTATTGTTCTACTGTGATAACTGTGGTTACTGTAAAGAACACAATTGGGGTATAGGTATGCAATTCAGTCGCATTTTTTAATTAGAATCATTTTTGGATATGATTACAATAATTTGTAGAATTAATTGTTTGGAGGCTAGATAAAAGTTGTAGCTTATACAATAAAATATGATGAACAAGAGTCAAGATGATGCCAATTGTTCAAATGTGTGAAATATAGTGCACCTCCTATATTAATATGATGTTTCCTCTAGTGAATTTATGTGAATGTCTTACTTACATTTTACCATTAAACCACCGGTGGTTCATTTTGGATTTGAAGTTGTTGTTTACCTTAGATTGGGGCGGTCCCTAGAATTTTTAAGGTGTCTGTCCGACTTGAACTTAGTTTGATGATGCAGCTATTAATTTATTTAATGACAAATTTTTAGGGACAGGGAGTTAACCTTGTGCCAGAGGAGTTTGTTGCGGAACAATTGAGGTCTGTGCTGACGGACATGCAGGTTGATGTGGTAAGTTGTGACTGGAAATTCGTGACCACCAGTTTTAGGGCACATTCCTTTGAAATGTTTTAAAGTGTTAGAAATGCTGGCTTTCTCAACCAGGAAAAGATAAAGAGATGTCAAGTCTGACATTTATGTTTGCAGCTGTGTTCACATTTTTTCCCAAGATGTACACAGGCATTTTGTGTGTTTTTAAATTCAGTTACTACCTTTTGTACTATCTGGGTTGTTTTGTTGCCCAAATTCTATTTCTGAATCAATTAAACATCTTATTGACATAAATGTAAGTTTCTATGGTCATCAAAGTGAAACTTCGTTATGAATGCGTGATGGTGCAAATTTATACAATCTTAAGTTTAGTTTTTGGTTTTGTGTGAATGGTGTAAATTTATACTGTTGTGGTGAAAATTTAAGTTTTTGTGTGAATGGTGTAAGACTTCTGAGAAACTGAAATCCGGTGCCGGTGGCCGTTACCGGATAATTTTGAACGACAATGACGGACCAATTTTTATGACGGCAAACAAACGTCACAAGTAATCAGAACTATTCATGACGGTTGACCAACCGTCACCAATGAACCAAAAACGCCACAAATAACATTTGTGACCCCAGTAGTAACGACGGAAAGTCTCCCGTCACAAATGTTTATTTGTGACGGTCTTTTAGCTATTAGTGACGGTTTTTCCTATTTGTGACGGTTTTTGAACTGTCACTAAAAGCTCTAGGAGCTTGTTTCCATAAAGAGCCTTTTGAAGTTTGCATACATGATGAGGAAAAACAGTATCAGAATAACCTGGAGGTTGCACCATGAAAACATCTTCAGAAAAATAGCCATGCAGAAATGCATTCTTCACATCCAATTGTCTGACCTGCCAACTTTTATAAAGAGCTATAGACAGAATTGTTCTTACTATAGTAGGTTTCACAACTGGACTAAAAGTATCTTAATAGTCAATTCCTTCAACCTAATTATAACCCTTAGCTACTAGTCTATCCTTGTACCTCTCAATAGATCCATCTGCATTTCTTTTGATCCTAAAAATCCATTTACACCGAATGACCTTATGTCCATCAGTAGAAGTAACTAACCTCCAAGTACCATTTTGGATTAAGGTATTAATTTCTTCATCTATAGATGCTCTCCATTTGGGGTCCTTGTAGGCTTCAGTATAGCAAGTTGGAACTGTGATATGCTCACATACAGATTGTACCTCAGAAGCATACACTTTAGGTTTGAAGATACCCTGTTTACCTCTTGTTTGCATAGGATGAGCATTAGCAGGAGCTGAAGGAGGTGAAGAAGTAGATGCAGCTAGTGTAGGAAATTATTGAAGATCATTAAGTGGAACAATAACTTCATTTGAAATAGTAGGTGTAGTGATAACAGCTTGTGAGGGCACAATGGACACACTTGACAAAGTTGCAGATGTGGATTCTTGAGGTAGAAACAGATTGGCATAAGGAAATGCAGTCTCTTCAAAAATAACATCTCTAGATATGATGATCTTGTTTGTCTGTAAATTTAAGCATATATATCCCTTGTGTAAATTACTGTAACCCAGAAACACACACTTCACAGATCTTGGTTGCAGTTTATGATTATTGAAAGGTCTGAGAGAGGGATAACAGGCACATCCAAATGTTTTTAAGAACTTATAATCAGGTTTTAGATGAAACAAACATTCTAAAGGAGAGACATTGTGCAAGACTGAAGTAGGAAGTCTGTTGATAAGAAAATTAGTAGTTTCAAATGTATATGACCAGTAAGATCATGGAAATGAGGCATGAGATAGTAGTCCTAAACTAGTTTCCACTATATGCCTTTGTTTCCTCTCAGTTGTGCCATTTTGAGCATGAGCATGAGGACAGGACACTATGTGACCTATTCCACATGAGTCCAAGTAAGTTGACACATTTCTATATTCACCTCCCCAGTCTGACTGAACAAATTTAATGCTTCTTGACAGCAAATTCTCTACATGAGCCTTAAATTTGATAAATGTAGAACGAACTTCAGATTTGTATGCCAAAGGATATAACCAAGTAAATCTACTGAATAAGTCTATGAATGACACATAATATTTGTAACCATTTATTGAACATAAAGGAGATACCCATACATCAGTGTGAATAAGATCTAAAGGACCATAATCTTTGTTATTGGACATTGTTGAGTAAGGAAAAGCATGACTTTTAGCTAACTGACAATCATTACATATAGTAGTAGAAAGATGATCGTTAATAACCTCATCAACAAAAGCTAGGACATGCTTCAGTGTTTGATATGCAGGATGTCCCAATTTGTTATGCCAACTGGAGATAGTAGAAGTACTTGATGCAAAAGCTTGTTTAAGTTGAGCTTCTATGAATTCCAGATGATAAATCCCATTTTTAACAGGACCATGAAGGAGAACCTTGTGAGTAACCATATCCTTCACAAAGAATTCATCAGGATAAAATTCAAAGAAACATTTATTCTCTTTGGTAAATTGATGCACTGATATTAAATTCTTAGTAATTGAAGGCACATGAAGCACATTTGACATAATAAACTTTGTAGAGCCATTCTGAAAATTGGAAGAACCAATATGAGTTATGTGCAAACCTGAGCCATTTCCCACACGCACTTGATCAGATCCCCGGTACTCAGAATGCAAGTTGAGATTAGACAAATCAGATGTAAGATGATGTGAGGCACCTGAATCTGGAATCCAACTAGACTGAGAAGTAGATGCACCAGAATAAGATGTAGAAGCACCAGAATATGAAGTATAAGGATCATCATTATACACTGCAAAAGCTTCAGGTTCTGGACACCAGAATTCTTCATAATCATCACCAAAATAGTCATAAGAAGTGTTATATGCCTGAGCCATATAGTTGTCAGATGGTGCATATCTGTAGTGACAAGTATTGGCCAAATGTCCAGGTTTCTTACATATCTGACAATCAGTAGAAGGATTGTATCTCATAGCTGGTGGATAAAAGTTTGTTTATTGAGCAGGTGGACCAAATCTACCACCACCATTAGACATTCGACCACGAAAACCTCTTCTAAATAGACCACCTCTATTACCTCTAAAACCACCAGATCTATTGAATGTTCCTCTAGATGGATATGAGTTCCATTGATTTGATACAGGAGCATAGTTATGAGGATGATCATATGACTGATTGTAGTAATTAGCATTAGGATTATGAGAACTTTTGAACTGATTACCAAAAGCATGAGAAGAATTAACCTGATGTTGTTGCGATACATTAGCAGATGCAACAAGGAAATCAAAAGTATGCTCAGAATTCATCCTAGTTTCCTCTGAAAGAAGTAAACCAAGTAATTCAGAAGAGGTTATCATATTTTCATTCTTCAGTTGTTGCGTACTGATCAATGTCTTGAAGGCATTAAACTCTGCAGGTGATCCTTGTAGAATGTGAAAAACCAGGTCCTCATCAGTGATAGGTTGATTGATTTGTGCGAGCTGATGAGAGATTTCTCTTGCTTTGTTGAAGTATATTAACATTGAATCAGAACTTTTTTTCAGTGTGATGAGATCGGATTTCAATTGCATCAATCTTGATTTGGTTGTAGAATTGTAATTATGATCTAACCTAGACCAAACTTCATGAGAGAAAGTGCAATCAACCACCTGAGAGTGTATTTCTTCAGTGCAAGCTGAGAATAACCAAGACAGAATAACTTGATCTTGATTTACCCAGTAAATATACACAAGATTTCGAACAAAATCATTAATTGGTTCTGAATCAACAAAGTTTGCATCATTGACAATTTTAGCACCGTCCTCTGAAGTACGACGATAATACTTCGTTGGACATTGAAACGATCTATCAACAAATCGAAAGAGATTGTAACTGCGTAGGAGTGGAACAATTTGAGATTTCCACAGAGAATAGTTGGTATTTGATAATTTTGATGGTGTTTTGAAGGTTAAAGGTATAGGTTTATTTTGTTCTGTCATTGTAAGATGAAGATGATGAATATTGAAGAAGAAATTCGAATTTGATTTTAGGGTTTTGAAACGGTATCTAATACCATGTTGAAAGAGATGAGATCATTTGACACTCTCTCTGATTTCAATTGATAACAATTCTTCTCACATTTCATTACAGACTCAATCCCACAATTTTCTGTGTTTTTATAAGATTTGAAAATCTATTTAACCATCTGAGCCGGTGGATAGCGTACACTCTAACCTATTACTGTCAGTTACCCACAGCACACACTTCACACGCTCACAATTACAGATACAGGACACAATTCACACATTTTAAAGGCCATACTCTAACACAATGAAATAACAACAGTTAGTTGAAAAGAAGGTTCTGGGATGATTCCAATTGAGCACGAGTTCTTTTTTAAAGGAGAGAAAGAAACCCAAGAAGGAAAGTCTGAAGTTTTGACGTAGACCATCATATGTAGAGATTATTTAGAGTGATATATTTTTGGAAGTGTAATTAATATGAGAATTTCTTAAGTTTAGAATTTTATTTAATTCTGGAAGTTAATTTATTTTTAGGATTTCTTATAGAGATTCCAAGTTAGGTTCACACTCCTAGTACATTGCTTGTGGCGGATGTTGTAGAGTTTTAAATATAGATGCATTCAAGATATGAAGTCTTATTCTTGTGGTGCCCTGATATTGTGTCACTCGAGAAAGGTTTTGGACATTAATTTTTCCGGCATTCTTTCTCTCGTTCGTTATAGGAAAGGCGCGTCTAATATGCAGGTACATTTTTAGATTCTTATGTTTATCATTGTAGTTACAAGTTGAGGTAATCCATCCTGACGATTTATATGTTTTTTGTTTTGTGAAAGGCCAATTGTTGTCCCAGCTGAGAACGGCTACTCGCTCAAAGTTGATGGTCCCTGTCAATGTGATTGATTATGGAGAGGTTGTTCATTTCATTTACTTAATTTCGAAGATGTGTTTCTTTACCAGAAAATCACTTCTTTAAGTAATTACTAATTAATATAGATTGGTTTTGATAGATGGACCTGCCGAGTGGAAACTTCAACTTGACAGGTTGCAGCTAATTAAAAGCTCCTTCGAAAATTGACCTACGTAAGTTCATATATACTTATAAAGTTCATACATACTTATTAAGTGTGAATGATTGTATTATTGAATTTGCGCTACTGGATATCTTTCTCAGCCGTGTCTTGTTGAAGCTCATGTCTTAGCTGAGCATGCACTCCAAAAGAAACCATCGTAGTTATTAGGCCTACTAATTATTACTCCCAAATCGTAATGTTGCCGGCACGACTCTTATCTGTAAACCCAAATGCTGCTGGTATTTTTATGTTAGCTTAAATTTGTATCCTTTTTATATAACACAAGTAGAGTGGACGTGCTTTGCACGTCAAACAAATATGCCTTTGTTCCGGTTGGACCATTTGCTTTAACATGACATGCAAGCATGTGCCAATTCGGGATTAGTTTCTAGCTTGAACTTTGATTCCTTGTACCGGGTGCTATATGCCTGCCGCGAATATAAAGTACAAAAGTATTTTCCCAACATTACAAAAGCACAATAAGGATCTGATACAATTTATTTTATTTGGTGATCTATTTGAAAATGCTTTGAAGGGAGATTCTATCAAAGAATGTCATTCCTAAATTGTTTCCACTGAAAATTTTAGAAATCATTAAACTGATAAAACTCGAACAATCGATTTTAATCGGTGGAAAAATAGATGAGATCTTCGTTTTCATTTTGTTAAGCTTTTTTAGGTCGAGAGAACTTAGAAGTAGAGAAAAGGGAAATGGAAAGGAAAATAAAGATTAATATTTTGATGTGAGTCCGGAATCGATCCTGCGACCTATTTTTGTGGTGATAGACAATACAATGGCAGTAATCAGATCTCACGCATGATGACTGATATCTAATGTGCGCGAACGAATTTTTTTAGATCTAATGCTCCGTCTTTTTCCTTGACGCGCCAGATCAAAATTGGACGGCTGTTATTGAATGTGCGGACGTTGAAATTGATGTGCGGTGAACGAAAAAATTGTTAAGCGATTTGGATTTCCTTGCTGTTATTAGAAGCGGGGGAGATGTTTCGTTAAACCTTTTTTATTAACTATACCAGTTTAAGAATCCGTTTCCCATTTTTTGATGGAAAGGATCCGTTTCCTGATGTAATTAGGTTTTATGGTAAACTAGGATCAAATAATCAGTTTAAGAATCCGTTTCCTTTTTTTTTTGATGGAAAGAATCCGTTTCCTGATGTAATTAGGTTTTATGCTAAACTAGTATCAAACAAATCACCATAAATACGCTCCAAACCAAGACTTTCATCTACAATTACAGGGAGCAGTTTGTGAGCTCAAAGAAAAGAGCATCAACCTACTCTCGTGCTTCACTCATTTTTTTCTGCAAAAAAAGAAAAAGAAAAACGAAAGATAACATCACCATCACCACAAGGTAGATAATATGGCGCGCAACAAAGAGAAACTAGCATCAATTGACGCTCAACTAAGGCTTTTAGTTCCTGGAAAAGTTTCGGAAGATGACAAACTTGTTGAATATGATGCTTTGCTTCTTGATAGATTTCTTCATATCCTTGAAGATTTGCATGGAGATGACATCAAACAAACTGTTTAAGAGGTTTATGAGCATTCAGCCGAGTACGAAGGCGGAAACCATGACCCAAAGAAGCTAGAAGACCTTGGGAATATACTAACAAATTTGGATCCTGGAGATTCAATTGTTGTTGCTAAATCATTCTCACACATGCTTAACATGGCTAACTTAGCTGAGGAAGTTCAGATTGCTAATCGTAAAAGAATTAAGCTTAAAAAGGGGGATTTTGCAGATGAGAATTCAGCAACAACTGAATCAGATATCGAAGAGACTCTCAAGAGACTTGTCACACAAATGGGCAAATCCCCTAAAGAGGTTTTTGATGCTCTCAAGAACCAGACTGTTGATCTTGTGTTTACTGCTCATCCTACTCAATCCGTCAGAAAATCTTTGCTCCAGAAGCATGGAAGGATTCGTGATTGTTTGGCGCAGTTATATGCAAAAGACATTACTCCTGATGATAAGCAGGAACTCGATGAGGCACTACAGAGAGAGATTCAGGAAGCATTCCGAACTGATGAAATCCGTAGGACACCTCCTACTCCTCAAGATGTGATGAGGGCAGGAATGAGTACTTCTGTGAGACAATCTGGAAGGGTGTCCCGAAATTCTTGCGTCGTCTTGACACAGCGTTGAAGAATTTAGGGATAAACGATCGGTTCCTTACAATGCACCACTCATTAAGTTCTCTTCCTGGATGGGCGGAGACCGGGATGGAAATCCAATGGTTACTCCGGAAGTCACAAGAGATGTGTGCTTATTGGCTAAAATGATGGCTTCCAACTTGTATTATTCCCAGATTGAAGACCTTATGTTCGAGTTGTCTATGTGGCGTTATAGCAATGAACTCTGTGTACGTGCAGATGAGCTCCACAGGTCCTCAAAGAAAGATTCCAAACACTACATTGAGTTCTTGAAAAGAGTTCCTCCGAGTGAACCGGATCGTGTTATACTTAGTGATGTGAGGGATAAGCTGTATCAGACTCGTGAACGCTCTCGACATTTACTATCCAATGAAATATCAGAGGTTCCTGAGGAGGCAACATATACAAATCTCAAGCAGTTCCTAGTACCTCCCGAGCTTTGTTACTGATCCCTTTGCTCTTGTGGTGATCGAGCAATTGCTGATGGCAGCCTTCTTGATTTCTTACGCCAAGTTTCTACTTTCGGTCTCTCACTCGTGAGACTTGATGTTAGGCAAGAATCAGATAGGCACACTGATGTCATGGATGCCATCACAAATCACCTGGGAATTGGTTCCTACAGAGAGTGGTCCGAGGAACGCCGCCAAGAATGACTCCTCTCTGAACTCAGTGGAAAACGACTACTTTTTGGCCCCGACCTTCCGAAAACAGAAGAGATCGCTGATGTGTTGGACACATTCCATGTCCTTTCAGAACTCCCTTCTGACCTATGTTGTGTAAGGCGCTAGGCGAGGCGAGGCGCCAAACCCGTCTCCTAGGCGACCACTTACATCGTAGAAGATTTTTAGACTTATATGAACTAAAAGAACACAATGAATCACGGCTGAAATCATGAGGTTTCTGACCTGAAAGGTAAAACTAAAAGAAAAAACCAGCTTTTGCAAATCATAGTTAGAATTTTTCTATCCCTGCTTATTCATTGTCTGTGAAGGAGTAGATAGAGAAAATAAAAGAGGAGAGGAGGAGAAGTATATATATGAAAATCTCTTAGAAATATCCTCAACACGAAAAACGAGATTTACTGATTTTCTGGTGGCTTAAATATTTGGTATAGAGATAACTCTTATCTCCATATATATATAGCAACATTAATATATATAGCAACATTAAGATATATCAATCACGTTATTTTCCTAAATCTCAATTTTGATTTCCATAGTTTTCGTCATTGACTTGTGTTGATTGATCTTTTTATAGTCTGATTTTTCTATAATTAGATCAAATAATAAAACGGATTACTACGACTGTACTAGGAAATAAAAACCAATCACATCAATCACGTTGTTCTCGAATATTGATATTTCTTACCATCTTTGATCATGCATTGTATAGCATAATACTGAAAAAGGAAACAGGTCTATTAATAACAAATAATTCCGTCAATCACGTATTGATAGAGAGGAGATAATATTTGCATTTATTGGCGAGATGATGAAGAAGAAAGGAGTCAGACAAGGAACCCTACCATGTTACCATATATTACCATCTTCAATGTCGCGTTCGGCGAGTTTTTGGTCGCCTAAAACTTCCGCGAGGCGCCAAAGTCGCAAAAGGCGCTGGCCTAAGGCGCCAGCGTGGAAAGTAGTGTAAATTGGGTTACTCGGGCGCTCGACCTACGCTTAGTGCGCCTAGGCGAGCGCCCAGAGCGCCTTTAACAACATAGCTTCTGACAGCTTTGGTGCGTATATTATCTCAATGGTCACACCCCCATCAGATGTATTGGCTGTAGAGCTCCTACAACGTGAATGTCACACGTGAAGAATCCCTTGAGAGTTGTACCGTTATTTGAAAAGCTTGCGGATCTGGAAGCTGCTCCTGCTGCCATGGCTCGTCTCTTCTCTGTAGAATGGTACGTGAATAGAATAGAAGGGAAACAAGAAGTCATGATTGGTTATTCTGATTCTGGAAAAGATGCTGGTCGATTCTCTTCAGCCTGGCAGTTGTATAAAGCTCAAGAAGACCTCGTAAAGGTTGCAAAACAATTCGCAGTGAAGTTGACAATGTTTCACGGCCGAGGTGGGACTGTTGGAAGAGGAGGTGGTCCAACCCATCTCGCTATACTGTCTCAACCCCCAGATACTATTCACGGGTCATTACGTGTTACAGTTCAAGGATAAGTGATAGAACAATCTTTTGGGGAAGAGCACTTGTGTTTTAGAACACTTCAGCGTTACACTGCTGCGACACTCGAGCATGGTATGCATCCACCTGTCTCACCAAAGCCGGAGTGGCGTGCACTTATGGATGAGATGGCCATCATTTCAACAGAGAAGTATCGTTCTATTGTCTTCCAAGAACCTCGATTCGTTGAATACTTCCGCCTGGCAACACCAGAGCTTGAGTTTGGTAGGATGAACATTTGGAGTCGTCCATCAAAAAGAAAGCCGAGTGGGGGGATTGAATCTTTACGTGCTATCCCGTGGATCTTTGCATGTACCCAGACAAGATTTCATCTTCCTGTGTTGCTTGGTTTGGAGCTGCATTTAAACATGTCATCCAGAAAGACATTACAAACCTCCATATGCTCCAAGAGATGTACAACCAGTGGCCTTTTTTCAGAGTCACAATCGACTTGGTTGAAATGGTGTTTTCCAAAGGAGACCCTGGTATTGCGGCTTTATATGACAAGTTGCTAGTGTCGGAGGATCTTTGGTCTTTCGGACAGCAATTGCGAGCTGATTACGAAGAAACCAAAAGCTATCTCCTAAAGATTGCAGGCCTCAGGGATCTTCTTGAAGGGAACCCATACCTGAAACAGAGACTCCGACTTCGTCATTCATACATAACAGCCCTAAATGTTTGCCAAGCCTACACACTGAAATGGATCCGAGACCCTAATAACTACCATGTTACATTGAGGCCTCACCTTTCAAGGGAGATTACAGAGTCAAGCAAGCCGGCTGCTGAATTGGTGAAGCTTAATCCAACAAGTGAATATGCTCCAGGACTGGAGGACACCCTCATCTTAACCATGAAAGGTATTGCTGTGGGTATGCAGAACACTGGTTGAAGTGTAATTACGACCCATCATCGTCATCATCAAAAACTTCATATATTTGCAAGTATATAGGTGTATATGCCTGAGATGGAGGTGTTGTGACTTGTGAGTACTGTTGAGTAGTTGGTTTTAGATTTTGATATTTGCGTGCATGCAGCCTGTATATGAACTAAGAATGAAATGTTGAACTAAAATATTTGGGCATTAATTTTGAGTTGCTGCATGGCTTTGCGGAACTGATTATCTATGTTCCATTATGAATAAAACTTTTGTTTAAGGTAGCTTGCCAAAAAAAAAAAAAAAAAAAAAAATAACGTCAAGAAAGAAAAGTGTACTCGTGCGCACGACTAGTTAACTTAGAAGTAATATCCAAGTGGTGTGAATACTTGGAAGTGATATCCAACTAGATTGGAAGAGATGGCTGGGAAGTCAGAACCAGCTGACAAGAAGAAAATGGAGGATGCTATTGAATCTGCTATTCAGTGGCTTGATACCAACCAGCTTGCACAGGCGGAAGAATTTGATGACAAGATGAAAGAGCTGGAGAGGCTTTGCAACCCAATCATCGCTAAGATGTATCAAGGTGGTGTCGGACCTGGCATGGGAGGTGTTGGTGCCATAGATGAGGATGATCCTTTATGGGTGCTGGTAGTGGTGCAGGGCCCAACATTGGGGAAGTTGATTAACTGGAAGGAGCCATATATGATATCCCCTGGGGGCCTGAAGTTTGAGGAGATGTATTCTGTTTAGCTCGGTTTAGTAGTAGTTTACTTTTTTTTATTGTATTGTATTTTTGTCTAACAAAATGATAGTTGAAGTTTTGATACCCAATGGAAATATTTCAGTTATAGTTTGTTAAATTTTCGATTTTTGACGCCTCTTAAACAATAAAATAGGCATGCACTTCAAAGCTGTTAAATTTCTCATACATTTATATATCCACATCTCTAGAAAAGCAAGTTTGACGGTTTAAAATTGCATGACGGTGACCACGGTAATTATATGGATCATCATGCAATTTAAGATTATTCGTTAGTCACATTAAATATGAGTTTACGTTTTAAGTAAGAAGATCATTCAACAATGGCAACCAAATCCCAACTTAATTCGCAAAACAAAAAAACGGAAGATAAAGAAGGCAATATTATGTTGCATTACCATAATTAATTTGTGTACATTTATTCTTTCTGTAATTACCATAGAATTGCCATATCAGTACAAACCATTCTCTCTATAAATTTGGTATTCCTTGGGGTTTGATTTATTTTCAGAACTCAGTTTGCATCTTGTGCTGTTCACTTTCTGACACAATGCATCAACGAACTTTAGGATTTTGCTTTTCTGTTTTATTGTTGTTTCAAGCAGTTGCTGCTCATATTGATTATGGCACAGCTCTTACAAAATCTATACTGTATTATGAGGCTCAAAGGTCTGGGAAGTTACCTCCTACTCAGAGAGTGACATGGAGAGGCGATTCCGGTCTGAAAGATGGTAGCGACGTTGGTGTAAGTTCATCCTTGCCATTCTCTTACTTATTACTGAAGTTTTATTGAGATAACTTTAGATCATATTCTATGGTCGAAGAGGGGGGCTAACAATTATATTTTTTGGCTAACAGGTTGATCTTACTGGAGGATATTATGACGCTGGAGACAACGTGAAATTTGGATTTCCAATGGCATTCACAATTACAATGCTGTCATGGAGTGTTATTGAATATAAAAGCCAATTGTTAGCAAAGGGAGAACTTCGGAATGCCTTGCATGCAATAAAATGGGGGACTGATTATTTGATCAAAGCTCATCCAAAGTCGGATGTTCTTTACGGTCAAGTTGGAGAAGGTCAACCTGACCACGATTGCTGGCAGAGGCCGGAAGAAATGACTACACCAAGGACTGCTTATAAAATTGATGCTGAGCATCCTGGATCTGACTTGGCTGGTGAAACTTCCGCTGCTTTTGCTGCTGCGTCCATCGCTTTTAAGACATCTAAGCCTCGTTATTCTGCTCGACTTCTAACCCATGCTAAACAGGTTGGTGACGATCAACTATTACTGTAGTTAAAAAGTACTACCTTACTATTAATATGCAGTACCATGATATATTACATCTTTATTGCAGCTCTTCGAGTTCGCCCGCAATCACCAAGGAGTGTATCAAAGCACCATCCCAGCAGCACCGTTTTATGTTAGCAGTGGATTCCAGGTAAATAAAAAATAATCAATAGTAAACCAATTAATTAGTTATGAAATTTTTTGATATTCAATTTGACTTGTTATTTCTTTTCTACCATCATCAGGATGAGTTGTTGTGGTCAGCAGCTTGGCTTTACCGTGCCACAAAGGAACAAATGTACTTGGATTACCTTGAATCAGCAGACACTGGCGGCAGTCATCCCTCATTTTGTTGGGACAATAAGTACGCTGGCGCTCATGTCCTAATGGCCAAGGTACTTATAACTGGCTTGTCAAACTTATTCAAAGTATAACGCAATTATTAGGGATATGATTATATTCCTTTGATTTCAGCTTGTATTGGAGGGCAAACTAAACACTGCTAAAGGTGCTGAATACAAAAAAAATGCCGAAGAGTTTGTTTGTTCGGTCATTCAGAAGGGTAACAACAATGTTCAAATGTCTGGAGGAGGATTACTCTATTGGCAACCTTGGAATGATATTCAGTACGTTACTGCTGCCATCTTTGTCACCACTGTTTATTCCGACTACCTAAAGTCCGCAAAGTCAACTCTCAATTGCCCATCTGGTGAAGCTACTCCTGATGAACTTATCGAGTTTGTCAAATCACAGGTATTAATTATGTCATACTTATAATACCTTAATTTGATCCGGTTTTCTTTTACGTATGAATAAAAATTAGCTGACTATATTTTACTTGATGTGTTGTTTTAAGGCGGACTACATTTTAGGTTCAAACCCGAAAAATATGAGTTACATGGTGGGCATGGGATCAAGTTATCCACAAAAAGTTCATCACAGGGGTGCTTCAATTGTTTCGATCAAGAAAGATCCAACACCAGTGACTTGTAAAGGAGGTTTCGACAGCTGGTTTAACAAAGATGCACCAAATCCAAATGTTTTGGAAGGTGCACTTGTTGGAGGTCCTGATGCATCAGATGCATATGATGACTCAAGAACTAACTACATGCAAGCCGAACCAGCAACCGCCAATACAGCTCCATTTGTTGGTGTTTTGGCAAGACTGGCCTAGCTAACAGTTGTTTTGATTTTTATGTTACTTCCTTTTCTTTTCTTTTTTGTAAAATTTTGGGAGAGGAACGTTAAAATTTGAAGTTTAAACGCCTGGTGTGGTTGCAAGAGTGATTACGCCATTAGATTTCATTTTATTCCCACATGTGTCGCTCTTCACCAACGGAAATCAAATTCTCAATCTCTTACTCACAAATGATGTTTTATATATGATCTAGACGTCTTATTTCATTATTCTTATTATGAGACCGGTTTTATTTGTCACAGTCCCGAGAGTAAATTTAAGGCACAATATAATAAGTTATCACATATACCATGTGCATGTTGTCTTGCCTGTGTCCGCTGTTTGACGGGTCTCAACTCAATCCAAAACAAAAATACAACCCCATGAACAAATATAACCCCTCCATTTACATCACATCTTCTTATAATGTTCTTGGTTCGTTTAATGGTTTGGTCTGTCTATATGGATACCAAGATCATACTGTTTGTATTTGTAACCCCGTGTCTAGAGAATATGTCATGCTTCCAAAACTGAATAGAGATTGTGATGATCAGTATATTCATTATTCGTGGGGATTTTGTTACCTTCCTATGACTAATGAATATAAAGTTGTCGAATTTTATACGTTAAGGAGAGAACAGAATTTTTTGGAGGCTCGGCAATGGGTGGAGAAATGTTGGGAAGTTTGAATATATGTTTCTATCTTATACTCACCCTGTGTATGCAAATGGAGCTCTTCATTGGATTTACTATATAACAGGAACGGTATTGGTTTTCGATTTGATTAGAGGAAAAGTTCCGTCAACATCTTTCACCACCTCCTATGCCAAAAGATGATATGTCTCATGATTATAAGAATTCTATGGGGGAGTAAGCCGGAGTTTTATATAATGCTATACACATTATTGGAGGCATACGTTCCGACATATGGTTATTAAAAGAGAAGAATGATAATCGTGATATGAAAGAGCAGGTGGAACACGAGCCATTGGGTTGGAGGATAGAGTTTAGTCTTCCTGGAAGAAAACAATTAGCCTTTACCAAGAGCGGTGGTGTTTTATGTTTAGATGATAGCTCACACGGTGTTTATGATGCAACAGCTTCAACCTCGAAAGAGCTTATAGATTTTGCTGAATTTAGACAGATAGTCCCTCACATTTTTTTTCAGAACAAGAAGGAAAAAAAAATACACTGTATTTAACTTATACAAAGCCACCAAGTTTGTAATTTACAGCAAGAAGGAAGAAAATGGGAAGAAGACAGACCGAAGTGCGACATCACAAGACACTTTCAGGTTAAACAATTATAAACTTCCGGGTATTGTATCTTATTAGGATTCCTAAACTTCGGAATACAGAGATTGAGAAGCTGCAAAAAGAGCAGCATCAATTCCAGAGCCATCATTTGCATGCTCAATAACAACGGTGTGCGCAACTTCATCTCCAAGTAACTCGTTGAGAGTGCTCTTCAAACAGGATCTGAATTCGGTGTAGTGCTCAAATAATCCTCCATCCACGGCTACAACAGTTCTCTGTTTCTCTCCCTCCTTCACCGTGTCTTTTCCCATCTTTTTCAATATACCCAAGATCCCTGTGGCCGAAAGACGCGCAGCACGTGTTGCAACAATGTTGCAGAGCTCTACAACCACTCTTCTTGTTTCAAAGGAAATATCAGATATCCCAAAGATGTCCTTCAATTTTCTTCCAACCACTGTCAAATCTAGGGATGTGTCATGATGCAGACATTTCAGGAGTCTTCAAAATGAATCGAGTCTTAAGTTTTGGTGGAACAATATCACCGAAAATTCCAGTCTCTTCAGCCATTTTGCAGAGGACTCTACGTACAATATCTCCCAAATACATCCCAGAAATAATCTTCTAGAAAATCTGCTCACCAACGTTAAGACTGTCCTTGTCCAAAGCCTGATCCTATTCAGTCACAGGAAGGTGTGATGACCGGAAGTTACCCCACTCCGTGTTGATTACCATTTCTCCTGATTTAGGAATGGCGTGTGCACGCTCTACATATGCTGCATTTGTTCCAGTTCCCAAAATAACTGCAGCTGCAACATTATTATTGAAGTATTTGCCTCCAGCTAATGTCCCAATTGTATCGTTCACCAGAGCTGCAACACGCATATCTATGCCCTGCCTGTCTAAGGATTCAGTTAGTTCTACCACCACATCTTTATCAACCGCATCATAAATGGAGAAACCCTTTGTCCACCTGATAAGGGTTCCAGATGGGATTGATAATTGATTGACAGAGAATGAAAAAGTAAAACCTAAATCCCTCTGACAACCAGGAGGGAGGAAGAAACCTTGTCCTTCTGTCGCTATAAATCTTGCGAGTTCTTTAGCAATGAAATCAAATAGCTCACTTGAAGTCGAAGTCATCAATTCAGGAGGAATTGAGACTTCGGTGAATTCTTGTTTAACTACACGCCCATCTCTTCCACCCAATTGTACACGCAACACACGGAAGTTTGTGCCGCCGAGATCCAAAGCATAGAACAGTCCATGTTCAATACCAGTAGGGAGATGATCAACATGGCTATTAAGCATCTTAAGCTTACTACCACCTTCAGAAGCAAGACCAGCATGCATCTCAACAGTCATAGCATCAGCAACATGTCTAAGTTTTCCAATTGGTGTAGCGCACTGCTCTTCAAATTCTTTTAATATAGACGTAGCTTTACTCCATCTTTCTGAGCTTTTCATCGTATGTGTTTCAGTTAATGTAGCTGCAACACATACTTCTGCTACACGAATATATTTTTGAGTATCACAAACACGCTTCATCAGCTTACTCAAGGTAGTGTTAGGTTGAACAGTTCCTAGGAAAATTGGCTTGAACCGGGCATTAGCAAAGAGGAGACTCGACTGCCAAATCTTGTGATCTTTTTGTTTCAAGAATTTAAGAAAAGTCTTTCTGACTTTATTAGCAGGCCAATCTGGCTCTATTCCTCCTGACATCTTTTTATTTCCTCTACAAATAAAAAGTTCTTCACAAGACGTACGTACAACACAAGAAAAGAGTACTCTCGAAGAAACAACAAAACTCAGGAAGAAAGAATGTAATTATTAATACTGTGTGTATTAGATCTGGGAAAAAAAATCTTCCTCTCGGATTCCCAACTCGTCTCTGAAAAGGAAAAGCTTTTCCGAAGTCTAAACAACATTGCTAATAGGATACCTAAGTTTTTGGGAGTGTACAAATCCGGGATGCTGCTGGATTCAGCTAATGTGCATCCAACGCTACTGGGTCCTCCTGATTTAAAAAGGGAACCATATTCTGCCAGCCTGTGACAAGTACATTGCCGTTTTAAGGGAACTAGTATGTAATCCGTGCTACGCACCGGGTTCAATGGGAATTATAACATCTTCAAAAAAAAATTTGATTATTCTAATTATTCAATGGATAAATGATTCCAACTGTTCCATCTTTGGCAAAAATTAGCACAACCAAATTCATTATGCTAAATTTACCTAAGGCCGAAAGTTTGTCAACAATGCAAATGTGATGTAACATAAAAACATTGGGCATGTATGCATAAATTATAAAGGCTTGCACATGGAAAAAGATATCTACAATCGGTATGTATATTTACAAAAATATGTGCAGTGTGAACCTGTCCACAAAGACATTTCAGAGTGGAAGTGATGTATGTATAGCAGGTGAGTTCAAATATGAAATCACCAAATAGTAACTTCAAATGCTCTATTATCACCGCCAGTTTGCCACTGTGCTCACAATGATTTTCTTTTCAATTAGGAAGCCAATCATATATGAAAAAACAACACTACTTATTTGCTTGTCTAAAATTTACCCACCCGCGTTAACACTTTTTTTTGTAATGTTTCTCGGAAGATCTCCTAACACAGTGGTAAACCATACAAATCACCTACACCCCATCCGGTCTCAAATATCTAACCTACACCAATAATAGACCCAGGAACTACTTCCACTATACTTCCTTTTTTTTGTCCATGGATGTGAAAGATTAGATTCTATATGTACACGTAAAACTTTTAGGCAACCAAGATGATAATCATTACACAATATTATTTTTCCAATGAATGAGATCTTATAAACAATTTAGAAGATAGGTTTTCTCAGCAATAGTTGATGAATGAATAATACGAATGTTGTAGATCAGGAAACCCTATCTATTTCTGAAGATAAGCAAGCACATAAAATTTATCAACCATTTAGTAGATAGGTTCCGTCGTCTCTATTTCCATCCTGGGGGAAAGACGCATGTAAAGCTTGCTCCGAATTTCCATTATAACTCAGTAGTAGTATCGTAACAACAATTAACTTTCTTTCATCGCGAAATTACGCTTCAACCTAAAAGTAGAAGCAACAACAGAGAACTTCACAAACCGTAATGTTATAGGTTAAATGAGAATTTGTCAAGTTTTAACCTGAACCATGTGTAGAAGGTATGGAACAACTGAAGAAACTTTCCTTTTGATGAGCAGGAACAAACTATAATCGGTCTCCTTAGAGGGATTTCTTTCTAAAATGTTGACAATCAATTTACCGTTGAGAACTCACTTAATTTCTTTTCATCATCGTGGATATTGTTCGACACAATGCGAACAATCTCATTAGCGAAACCCTCTAATGATACTACACGTATTGACATAGAGTTCTTACTCAGAGATCTTAGCGGAATCCTCTCGTTGCTGCATTTGGTTTAAGGAATAGCATTGATAGGAGACATCATTTTTATATTCAGTTAGCAAACTTTAAATGTCTTACAACATCTTCCACTTGTGATCAATTTAAAGGTACATACCCGGATCTTATATTCACACAATATCGTCAATTTGACCCCAATCGTCAGCCTTAGTAGATATAGTGCATAGCAAACAACAAAACATCATGTGCTATAGTTGAGGCATATACAATTATATAAGGACTATGTAGTACCCAAAAAATTCAAAATACTTGTCATAGAGGATCTGAACCTTTATAAACGTTCACCAAAGAATAGTAAAACTCAAACCTATTGCAAAGGAAAACTTAGCAAAAGAAAAATATTCAAAGGAATTAAACATACAGTAATGCCTTTCAAAGTGAAACTTGAGGTTACACAGTTATACATATAGAAAAAAGGTATATTCAAAGATGGATGAAAAAATGACTGATCAACCAGCACTTGTAATTGCAGAATGAAATACATACCAATGCAAGAATGGACGACATAAATGACTGATCACCTATTGAAACCCACAATGTATACTTAATCATACACATTCAGGTCACATTTTTTTATGCCAATATAGTCATTTAGTTTTTTCCTATAGACCTAATGAATACATGTAACCACCAACAGATGCCGCTGCTGCTACAACTGTAAAACAACTCCCAACTATGTACTTCCCCATCCCCAAATATGGGTATGCTGCAATACAAAACGAAATGTCAGTTTAAACTGAACAGAATATCTAAGAACCAAGTGAGCTACCTGAACCCTACATCCAAGTTCATTTCTCCACCTACTTCTTTGTTACCAGTTCGCACTAAGAACTGACCATCCTATTCGAATTACAAACACCAAAGAGTTTAGAAACACGACATCAAAATTCATTCAAATTTATGTCTTTAAAAATAAAGAAACTATTATATACTACAATTAACGACCTAATGGAAGTTTAATGGTAACATGAATCAACGTGAAAACAAAAAATGAGAAGGAGAAAACAATCACAAATTTCAATTTGGTTCATAATGAAAAGTCACAAAGAGTAAAACATAGTTACCGCTACTTCCCTGCTAAGAATAAACAAAATTTCTCTAAAACTCACAATGGAAAATAAGTAGATATGATCAACTCTTTAATCATGGCTACTAATAAAATATTAAAAAAAGAAGAACTCGTGGTGTTAGTGCACGGAGATTGTTTTACTTTTTTAGGAATAGATTCATATGACTCTTTAATCTCGAATCCTACCCAACTTTCCATGACAACCTCTTGCTTCATAACTTGCAAGAAGTTCATCAGCTCATCCTTGTTATCCACATCCCTCTTAGCTCTTGATCAAGGATCCACGGAGTCCTTCAAGAAATTTTGTTCTTCCAACAATGCACTCTGGCTCTTGCTCATACGACGATCGTCTCTTCCTTTCGGTGTTTTAGATTATAGTTCTGTCTTCGTTTTTCTCTTTCCCTAGCTCTTCCTCTATATGGTGATCAAAATAGAATTTTGATAATAATTTGAAGGATATATCACGTGTATACATATTATGAATATAGGCACTTTTAAGTTTGCGAATTTTTTTGCTCAACGCCTTATCAAATGATAGACCGAAACGGCATGCAATGACAATTTTTTTGAATTCACTTCGTGAAAAAGTGAAAAAATGTTGCTCAACGCCTTATCAAATGATAGACTGAAACGGCATGCAACAGTTTAAGATGTATATGCAAGAAATGGTATATGCATCTCGGAACTCCCACACATTTCTGATCAAAATATGGTTAACTTATTTCACTTTCATTTAAAATTAAAATTGGTGTAGGTAACCCAAGATTCCAAATATCTTTTATAGAACAGTTCAAGACTCAAAGACAAAATGTACGTACATAATTAAAACTACAACTTCAAAAAATACATTGTTCGCCTACATGTACCAGAATAGCCGAGTGTCTTTCTCCTATATATTATGTGCTTTTTCCACGAATGAATTAATCCTCACCTTAATGAGCAGTTTGATATAGACTGGTTTACTTGACGGAATTGGGACTTTAAGCCATAACAGTTTGCGTGATTCGGTCATCTAAACTAAGGGGGGAAAAAGGTCCAAGTCAATATGGTTCATTCTAAGAAGAACGTCTAGAATTGAACTACAAAACATATTATTCAATCTGGTGCCTGGTATAACACACATGGAAATTATGCCTTGTGATTATACTACAAAACATATTATTCCTATCCAAAATTCAACCAGTTAACAGAAAGTTAACAGAAAGATGCTTACGTGCATCTATCTTCGATGATTTCCTACCTACGGATCAGGCATAACGTCAACCATCAGCTTGTGCTCTACGTGCACTGAACAAATAGAGACAATTTTGAGATCGAAATAGTGTTAAATAATTTGTTAAATATTTTTTTGTGAGCACATTATCAAGATGAGTCAAATGCTGAACCAACGATGTTCATTTGGAATCCAATCGTAACATTGCAGGCATAATAACTCCAAGTTACTTATTTAAGGTTGATATAGTTGGAGTTATTATAACGATAAAATTACCGAAACTCAAAGCTTCTAAAAATGACCGGTACACCCATAAATGACCGGTACACCCATAGCCATATATATTGTTGTACCTGTGAAACAAAAGATCTTATGATATGTTGAATCGCCTTATCGATCCCACCAGCTAAGCTTATATGTGCATTTCAATACCTATCCCAGCAGCCTGGCTCATTGAATCCTCCACTCCTACAAAAAGAAAAGCAAGATCCACATTTATTTGAACTGCTCTAAGAAGTTCTAACACTGTTTGTAAATTATGAATTAAATTTTACGACCAAAGTAGAAATATTGTACTTGAACATATATTGATTGACAAACCGATCCGTAAACAGAGTTTCAGCCAACAGGTGCAAAACAAATGAAAACAAACTAAATATATTAAATGTACTGTATTACTTGCCTGGAGCCAGTCTTTTCTTTGCAATTATGTTCACCTAAAAATCATTTTTATTCATTGGCAGCATACGTGACCTTTGAAATTCAAGAGGGAGATTTAAAAGCAGCTTATGATTGTCTAAAGAAGCTGATGAGTAAATCTGATACTTGGTCGTGTGTGCTCTTTAAAATTTTGAGTTCATCGCATAAACATACCAGTATATTAGAAACATTACTGAGTGAAATTTACACTCAGAATTCCACCTGTAGACAAAAATATATACCAAAACAAATAAGTTCTGAAACATCATACTAATTTTCGATGGCTATTCATTTGCAAACTTATTAAGTTTAATGGCCTTTTCAAATTCCAAAAATTATCCACATATGAAGATGAATCACAGATCACCTTTTGAAACCAAATGCTACAATGCATATTTAATCATGCACACATTCAGTTTTTAAGCCAGTATAGACATTTAGTTTTGTTACAGACCTAATGATTACATACAACTAAATTTAACCATCACCAGATACCGCTGCTTTTTCTGCTGTAAAACAACTCCCAACTACTTCCCTATCCCCAGTGAATATGGGTGTGCTGCAATCCTAAAACGAAACGAAATGTCAGTATATACGAAACAGAAATCTGCATCATAAATTATGATAGTTACCTGATGAGAAAACCGTAGAGAGCGTTAAAGACCAGCAGGAACATGAACAATGCGACTACTATCTCCATTCTTGACAGAAGCAAGGTGGGATTCAAGCTTTCATGGCTTCTATCACCTTGTTCTCCAAAATCAACAATGTCAAGGGCACAAAAAAATAAACACTGTAAATATAAGTAAGAAAGTTTTCGAGACTGCAAAACCAGTAGGGGTGAATACAGATTACCTTCCAGCAGAACTATAATTCTCTATTGCTTCTTTTGAATACAGGTTACCTTCCAGCATAACTATAATTCTCTATTGCTTCTTTTTATTTTGCCGATGTCTAAGAGCCAATCGAGCTACCTGGACCTACTTCTCTGTTATCAGTTCGCACTAAGAACTGACCATCCTATACAAACACCAAAGGGTTTAGAAACATGACATGAAGAATAATTCAACTTTATATGTTCTTTAAAAAGAAAGATACTTATATACAATTATCAACCGAATGGATGTTGAAATGAAATGATGCTGTTTGCATGAGGAGTTACGTTCATGGAAAACTTTGTTCAATGTCGAAATTTTCAGGTCATAACAAAAGATAGACGTGAAACTGAAACCGTAACGCAGTAGAAGTTCATAGTTCCTTGTAATTTCCACAGGCTTAAAGAACTCTTCCCACTTTATACCGAACTCCTTGATCCAATGCCACGAATTCATGTCGTCAAAACCAACAGTCTTCTCAGAATCTTTTCTCTTATATCCACAACAACTTGAGGCAATTGATGGATTTAAAATCTTCAAAACATGGTGTGGGAATAAAATGAAACTTCTCATCAATGGCTATGAGCGAATAACCTTTATGCTTATTATTAGGTAAGTGCAGCCAATGAAGAACTCCACTCGCGTAGATACCTATTGGAGTCTTGGTGCATCCAATTCCGAAATATGGATGGATCCTTTGTTTCTCGGCACAAAGACTATGCCTCGATATAGGAAATATGAGAAAACGGGCTAGCATAGCACAAAATTTTAAAGACTATGCCTCAATATAGGAAATATGAGAAAACGGGCTAGCATAGCACAAAATTTTAACATAGTTGTTCAGAATTTAGATGGCTAATTCTACACTGATGGAAGAATAAATGTCAATTAACTCCATTGTTTTTTGTCTAGTTATTAGGGGCAGATCCTGGGGATGCTAGGATGACGCGGGAAAATTACTTAAAAAGCTGAAACTAAGGTTTTTAATGTAAGACGTAGTTAAGGTATGTGAAAACATCATTGGGTTCCTACGATTAGCATCATTAGGTTGGTTAAATTCAATTTGATTAGCATCATTGGGTTCCTACGATTAGCATAAGTATCATCAAAAAGTATTATCAAAACAGAAATAAAACATCATCAGGATGTTGTATGGAATTTTTGAACTACTTTTCCAAATGAGTTAGCCGCAAAATAAAGAGAGTTGGGATGATAAAGTGAAACTTAGGAGAGGTAAGAATGTGAATATGTAGGAGAGGTTATGAAATCTGCTTGCCTGCAAAAGCAATTGCCTGCTTAATTATCCCTCTCATATGGACTAATACCTGAATTTTAAATAGCTTAATGTTGGTGTGCCTGCTCTATACACCACTGCAACACAAAATTATGGGTTAAACAAAAGCAGAAAATCAGTGTCTGAGCAGTGGGTTCAAGACCTGCAAGTCTCGAGGATCTATAATGCAGCCGAACATAGTTGTATAATTTAAAAATACATAGCTTGATAGACCATTTTCGGCACAAAATTAACTCAATAGAGAACCAAATACCATTCACGGTTACCTTGACTCCTTTTTCCAGGCTCGTCCTTTCGAAAAACAAAAAGACCAACACTTTAAAGTTGTATAATTATAAAGGATATTGATCTGCATAAACAAATGAATGTCATGAGCCTGAAAAATAAACTTATGAAAGGTATTTGCTTACCATGCCGTCTCTGCTCGAACAACAACCCAGGAGAACGAAGTTTCGTTTAAGCCTTGAGAAAAGGTCTCGATACAGAAAAAGGAATTCAGCTGGCATATTTGCAGTGTTAATTTTATTTATGGTAGTATAACATCTACATGGTAAAATTCACACGGTTTAATAGTATTAGTGTTTTATTTCTTAATGTAGATACACGATTATCAAATTATGCAAACAAAATTTTGATATATATTTGTAAGGTTAATTCTAATTACGGCAACATAACATGTAGTAGGAGTTTTGCTTAAAAAAAAAAAGATATAGGAGTTTTAGATTTGTTTTTAATGTCGATATCTATACACGGTCATAAAAATAAGGAAACAAATAATTTGTTATTAATTATCTACGTTAGTATGGAAGTGTTAGATTTGTTGTATATTTTTTCAACCATAATATTGAAGGGATTTTAGCTAGATTAATATGCGAATTTATACTTGTCGATAAATTTGGTATAATATTCTAATATTCTAAAATAGGAATTAAGTGTCTTAATTTTGATTATCAAGTTTAGGATTTATTTCTCAAAATAAAGATTTGTTCCCTAATATATATCGAACATGAAGGGGAAAGAATAAACAAATCTATTTATAGCTTTAAATAAAAAATATGCAAAAATATTTGTATAAATCTGCAACAAATTTATACAAATTTCGGTAAAAAATCTTTTCTTAGCTCAGGTGTAAATAAAATCTATGAATTTGACGGCCTTGATTTTATATTATAGATGTAAACGAATTTTCCTAGGCTATCGCTCGGTTTATGGCGTCAGATCGAGCCAATTCTATCAAAAATTAACGGCCATGAAATGTAGGAGGTATAACTTGTTTTCTAACCAATCAGAAGCGAGGGTTTTGTTGACCGGCCAATGGGAGGGGAGATTAGCACAACTCTCAACGTGGTGTGAGAGATGGAGTAGGGCTTTTAGGTTGTTGATAAGTAGGATTTTTTGTTTTGCTTTGGATTGTTATGAGACTGAATTTAAACATACACACACCAAAAAATAGTTTTAAATATGTTTGGTTTGGCAACTTCAGGACTTGTTAGAACTAGGCGTTAAAAACTAGTTTTAAAAGACAAAATATGTACGGAGTAGGCGTTAAATCTAAACACACGAACACATCCTTTCCCATACGAACTAGTTAATTTCTTTCTTTCCTAATAAATCACGTACGCTTTTTAATATAACTCTCTCCACGTACAGCCAAAATTCTCAATTCTTCAAAACCCTAATAATTCTTGGCTCTCTAAATAATTTCTTTCTTTCATATATTTGCTCTTGTATGTCGATGATATGCTGATAGCATCGAATAACAAGAAAGAGATCGATAATTTGAAGAAGAAGTTGTCATCTGAGTTTGAGATGAAAAATCTGGGAGAGGCTAAGAAGATTCTTGGAATGGAGATTCAACGTGACAGAGAGAAGGGTAAGGTTTGTTTGTCTCAAAAGGAATATTTGAAGAAAGTGTTACAGAAGTTTGGTGTCTACGATGGAACTAAATCTGTAAGTACTCCCCTTGATGCTCATTTTAAGTTGAATGCACGTATGTCTCCCACTACTGAAGAAGAGCGAAAGTATATGGCCCAAGTCCCATATGCTGAGGCTGTTGGTAGCTTGATGTATATGATGGTATGTACAAGGCCGGACATTTCACGTGTTGTTAGTATGGTCAGCCGTTATATGCATTATCCTGGTAAGGAACATTGGCAAGCTGTGAAGTAGATTTTGAGGTATCTTTACGGTACGGTTAATGTTGGCTTGGAGTTTGTGAAGGATAGAAGTAACAATCAGTTGTGTGTTTGGTATGTGGACTCTGACTATGCTGGTGATTTGGACAAGAGACGTTCAACTACAGGGTATATATTTACCGTAGCAGGGGCACCAGTAAGTTGGAGATCAATCTTGCAGTCTACTGTGGCGCTTTCAACTACGGAGGCGGAATATATGGCAGTGACTGAGGCATTTAAAGAGGCTATATGGTTACAAGGTTTGCTAGATGACTTAGGAGTTGTGCAAGACCAACTGCCCGTGCATTGTGATAGTCTAAGTGCAATTTATTTGGCTAAGAATCAAGTGCATCATGCTAGAACCAAACATATAGACATACGATTTCACTTTGTCAGAGAAATTCTTGAAGAAGAAGACATTGTACTTGTGAAGATCGATACCAAAGACAATCCAGCTGATATGTTGACTAAAGTAGTATCTGGGATCAAGTTTCGACATTGTTTGAATTGATCCACATCCTTCCGGTTTGGTGAAAGGCCCTTTTTGGGTAAAGGTTCTTAAGAACCTGGTGGAGGTCTTCTATCAAAGCCATTTCAGAGAACTACGGTCGGGTTTGATTCCTATTGAGGATACGTAGGCAGCCAATGATGGTTCAATCGACGTTGGAAGATGGAGGTGATTTTTATCTATTGATCCTCTCATGCATGAATGCATGATCCGAGGTGGAGAATTGTTGGTAGGTTAGTCAAGGTCTAGATTAGGAAATCTAGTTGGTTAAGGAAACCAAGTACTTTTGTCCTAAGTATAGCAGCTTAAGAGGTTTGTCTCTTAGAGTTAAGTTAGGAAACCCAATACTTGTAGGAAAGTAATCCTTGTTAAGGAATGTGTCCAGTCCTATTGATATGTATAAATAGCCATAGATGAACTAGAGAAAATACACCAGAACTAGCTAGTAAGAGTTCTCTTCTTCTCGTCTAAGGCTTTGTATATTCCAACCTATACGGTGATATATAAAATTGCTTATTCCTTCCCGAGGATTCAACCTCGTTAAATATTTGTTCTTCTTGTGTGTGTGATTCTGTTCTTGGCGATACCGAGGTACCTTTGTAGCAGTGCAACCTAACTCTTCCGCAGGCTTTGGGGCAACACATAGGTGGTAGCAATTTCTCTTATTTAATTTTGTTTCAGTTTGTTTCTTTTTAGATGACTTGTGTGAAATGAATTGTTTCATCTTGATTGACTATTTTGTTCCTCTGGCCTGATTCGTTTAATCGTTGTTGTTTCTATCTTTGGATGGTTTGCTCGCTCTTATTTGTTAAAAAGGACCCATATATATTCTGCCATCCCATGACAAGTACATTGCCATTTTAAGAGAATATAAGTTGGATTTTTTGTTTTGCTTCGGATTGATATGAATTTCGAGCTCTTAAAAATTAAATTTACTTGTGAAACTATAATGAGTTATATTATTTAGCAGTCTCCTTATTCATTAGGTACACAAGAGACACATTTCACACGACTCTAGCTCCTCAAGGACCCTAACTATTCCATTTTCATGTTAATGCTGCTGCTTCTCAGCAGCAATCATTTAACTATGATAAGAATAACACTCATAGTCACAGCTTCATATTCCACCTTCACATAACTGTGTCAAACTTAACGCAAAGGTTGCATACTTTCCCACATGCTGATGTTGCAGGCATGGGTATAATTTCATTAAATTGTGCAGGAGAATTCTTAGATATCCAGAAATCTCAACAAGGACCAGGGATCTAAAGCAGGCAGACAGAAGCTCTAATTTTGCGTAAAGATGTGGTTTGGATCTTCCACTTAACAGCTAACAAGGGGCTATAGAAGCTGTTAGATGACTTGAAGTTTTTTTTTTTGGAATGTAGAACCTTGGCTATGTTCTGGAACTTTAATGGCTGTGTCAAAAATCAAGCAAGTCAACTGCTGATTGCATTGCGATTAAAATATGTTTACTCTATGATTTCATGCTCTATTCTGGCACCAAAGATGAAAGAAATTGATTCCCTCAACTATAACTTGTTCGCTGTATTTTGCCCCCAAGATTGCCATTTCCTTTTGGCCAATCGGTTTCAGATCTCAGCAAGTCTTAACAGTACATGCACCAAAACTATTTGATTCATTGATTTTACTTGCCATCTTTAAATGGTGGAAATAGACCCTCAGAATGTGAATTTAATTTGTACCATTGTATGGGTTTTTAAACTAGCTCAGTACAAGAAAAGCATTGCTAGCTGAATTCCTTTTTCTCCTAAACTAATCCGTAGGTTCTTATATGCCAGTAGTCCAAGCAATTACAAGCTATGGAGCACGGATACTGATACTGGGGTATGGATACAGGGATATTGATACGAGGATTCGTCAATTTTCAAAAAAATAAGGATACGGGATACATATATTTATTAAAAATATTTAATTTAATAGTAATTCATTTTAGTAAAAAGAATTACATAATATAAAAAAATTCTTAAATATTTTTTGGAATATTAAGAAAAAATAAATAAATAAAAGCTATCTAACATCTGGCTCGCCCAATATTGTCTTCATCAAAGAGCATCGCTTCTAGTTCTGGCTCGTCCAATGAAAGATTTCCAACTTCAAGTTCTCCCACACCGTCTAGTGGACCAAATTCATATCCACTAATATCCCACATTCCACTTTCTCCTTTAGTATAATTTTCATTTTTCGTGAAAGGAGATGAAGATTACCAGGAACGAACACTAAAATCTCAGCACGTTGGGGTACAATTTCGTTTCTCTTCATTGAATGAATAAAATTATACATGCTCCATACTTTAAATGGAGTACCTGATACATATCTCCAAATATCTGACACTGATACGGTGTCCGATACGGATACGTCACCATTTTGAAGTATCCGTGCTTCATAGGTTACAAGTTTATAGGACAATTTTGTTTGGATGAGACCTACGGGATTCGAACCAGTGACTTAAGGATCGCCTGTGCTTGGGCGGAATTAGTAAAGACATAGGGTCCAAATTCCCAATTTCAAACCCTAAGATTTCTCATTTCTTCTTTATCTTCTTCAATTTAATGGGGAATTTCAATGATCTCCCAAGAGATATTTTGCTAGAAATTATAACTCGTTTGCCAACAGAATTAGTATTAGAGTAGGGATGACCATGGGGCAGGTATGGGGCGGGTATACCAATCCCAGTCACTGCCCCGTTCGTAAAAAAAATACCCATATTCTCCCCATTACCCACATGAATTGGGGCGGGGCGGGTAGGGAGAATACCCATATGGGGCAGGTTTCCATGGGTTACCCGTAACACTGAGTTAATACATAAATTTGTTAATAATCAAAACTTAAATATAATTCAAACAAAAATAATAATAACATAAGAATAATGCAATCTAAAATTTTAAATTCAGAAATTCATCTCAAAGTGAACAAAAGAATCTTTAAATGACTTAATAGTTTTTCCTTTCTCATTCTATCTTCGTCCTCGTTAACCATTTCATTAACTGCTTTATTTTCTCTATTTTAAATTTTAGAGAATGTGTCTGATCACAACAACGGAGCGAAAGCGATAAATATACTAGAATGATCAAAAATATAACAAATGAAAGAAAGCTCGACTAAGTGGTGGAAGTATAAACATTCGATACAAATTCTTGCGTAAAAGTATGAACCCCTATAATATGAAAGCTACGGGGCGGGTATGGGGCGGGGACCTTGAATCCCGTCCCCGTCCAATCCCCGTAGCTTAGGTTTCGGGTATTACTCGTACCCGACCCCATCCACATTTGTGCGGGTAAAACCTTGCCCAAACGGGACGGGTACCCACGGGGATGGGTTGGGGTGGGGCAAATGGCCATCCTTATATTAGAGTGTAAATTGGTTTGCAAGCCATGGCCGAAACTGGTTTCTCATCATCCATCCTTCTCTCAATTGCATCTAACTCATCTTAATCACTCCGCTGCTGAATCTGGTAAGTTGGGTTTTCTAGTTAGATCTAATAATAAGCAACTTCACTATTTAGAGTATAATGATGATGATGAGACACCACCTGTTCACAGTATTAGAAGGATCAACATAAACCCACCATTTTCAACTAATTTTAGAATTATCGGTTCGTTTAATGGTTTAGTGTGTCTTTATGGATGGCGAGATTATGCTTATTATATATGTAACCAGTGACTAGGGAATATGTCATATTTCCGAGAATTAAAGGATATTGTGATGATCAGAATCGTTGGTCTAGTGGATTTGGTTATCTTCCTTTAACTAATGAGTATGAAGTTGTTAAATTGTGTAAGTTAGAACCTGAATTTATAGAAGTTGCAGTGTACACTATTGGCAGTGGCAATGGGTGGAGATATGTTGGAAGGTTTGGTTTGGAGTCTTTTGAAACTTATGTCGAACATGGTGTGTTTGTGAAGGGAGCACTGCATTGGGTGGATCAAACAGAAGGAAAGGTTTTTGTTTTTGATTTGACTGACGAAAAGTTCCGTCAACATGTTTCGGCACCTCCATTGTCACTATGCGTGTGGGAATATTCTCTAGGGGTTTTAGGTGGGGTTTTGTGTTGTGATATCAAATATTACTGTCCAATCACCAAATGCATATTAATTGATGTATGGCTAAAGGGAAGAACGATATTCCTGACATGAAAGAAGAGCAGGTGGAGCAAGGGCCACTGGGTTGGAGTAAAGAG
>JAJJMB010008983.1:4055793-4110749 GCA_023531105.1 Papaver atlanticum
TGAAAGAAGAGCAGGTGGAGCAAGGGCCACTGGGTTGGAGTAAAGAGTTTTGTATTCCTGGAACAAATTCATTAGCCTTAACCAAGAGTGGCAGTGTTTTATGTTTCCATTTTGGGTCTCTCAGCATTTATGATGTAATATCTTCAACCTCGAAAGAGCTTGTGGATTCAATGGAATTTATACAAATAATCCCTTACAAGAACACGTTAGTTTCGTTGAAAGAATTAGGGGAAGAAGATATAAAGATAATGGAGTCAGCTCAAATATTGGAAGACAGAAAGCAGCTAGCAAGAAAGATCCCTGGATACACTTATTAACAGGTAATCTTCTCTGATCTTCTGAAGTAATATTATAGATATTTATATGGGTTTCAACTTGAGATTGTTTAAAAAAAATTGGCATTATCTTAAGGAGTATGAGTATATATTAAATAAAGATTACTGTGTTTTTATGTCATCAATCTCAACTTAACATCGCCCTTTTTTAAGTTAAGGTATACTGCTTTGTTGATGTGCAATTTGTTGTCCACTCGAGCTAAATGCAATTGGAGAATGTGATGCATACTTTAGTAACCATTTTGTATAATTGATAGATAGTTTGGAGATCCAGGTGTCACTTTCATATAAAATTGGGAGTCTCAATTGGAAATAACACTAGAGTCTGTCATCATTCATCAGTAAGATTCATAAGAACAATAGAATCAAGTAGGTACTAGGTTGGGTTCTTTGCGATAGCTACTAAAATTTACGTTTCAGCTGACTTTAGCTACAACAAGGCTAACCGTGTTTGTCTTGCAATAGTGTTACGTTTCCATAGCCATAGGGAAACTCATTTCTGGCTAGGTACCTGACCTGCTGGTACCAAGGATGCAGTAACTGTTGGGTGCAAAAATTTGCTACCTTATGAAAGGTTGAATTTTCTTATAATTGTAGCTATCCCCACATTTCATGCTGGGATGCCACCTGAGTCCAACAAAAACGGTGCAGTTAGATATTTTTTTCTTTGTTTTCACCTTAAGAGGGTATGAAGAGACCCGACTAGTAACTCAGACATGAAGATTGGTAACTCGGACATTGATGTGATCTGTATTTGATTCTTCAAAAAGTACCCTGCTTATATGATTTTACTAGTTCCTGCATAACTCTATGAAATTATGTAAGGTCGAATATGCTTGACTCGTTAGTTTCTATTTCTGTTTACTCAACATAAGAGCAGTAGCCAGTAGTCATCTTAAACTACTTGTATGATTTTACTAGTTCCTGCGTAACTCTATGAAGTTATGTAAGGCTGAATATGCTTGACTCACTAGTTTCTATTTCTGTTTTCTCAACATAGCAGAAGTAATCATCTTAAATTATGTAGGCAGAGTTCTCTGTGATAGCGATCATGATTTACGCTTTAACTCTCTCGTTAACCACAACCAAACTACTTTTTTGTCTTTCAACAGTGCTACTTTTCCAGCTGCATTGGAAATTTGTTGGCAGGGTTGGTAACATTTTTGATATAATATAAAGCTTACTGCTTGTCTGTTTTATGTCACCAATCTCAACAAAATTACACATCCTTGTCGATGTGTAATTTTGTTGCCTTGCCCACTATATCTAAATGCAATTGGAGAATGTGATGCATACTTCAGTAACTTGTTTCGTATAAGCAATCGAAAATTTGATTATTTGGGGAAGTTTGCTCCTACGCGTGTTATGTTAAGGTACAATCACTTTGGTACTATAAATTGAATGTCTGAATAGGAAATAACACTTAAATCTGTCATCATTCATCATTAAATTTATTAAGAACAATAGAGCCAAGTAGGCAGGATTCTGTGAAATACAATCAAGATAAACGTTACAACTGTGGAATACAATCTATTGTTTGTCTAATGCTATGTAAGTAACCTATGTTTTCATATAGGCTCATTTCTGGCTAGGCACCTGACACACTAGTTTCAAGGATGCAGTAACTATAGCAAAGATTTTGTCATTTTCTTATGATTGGATGTGTCTTCTTATGATTGTTGTTATCCGCATATTTTATGCCTACCTCTCTTGTTTAACATTGAGGTTCAGCTGCTAGATCTTAAATTGCATCATTTTTAACACGAGAGTCGATGGGATGTCACTGATTCGACAACAATGGCATCATTATATATATGTTTTTTTTGTTGTTTTTTTCACCTTCTGGTAACTAGGCACCCTGATTTGATCTGCCAAAACTGGCTAACCTGTAACTGACACTTGGTCTGCTGCATTTGTTTCTTCTAAACATGCCTGCTTATATGATTTTACTAGTTCCTGCATAAGTCTATGGAACTATGTAAGGTCCAGGATGCTTGACTCACTAGTTCCCATCTCTGTTGTTCCTATAATATTCACTAGAAAGTCTTTTTCATATATGTGGATTCCAGTCCACCTTTACATATGTGGTTCAAACTTACTGTGAATGTTTCATACTTTCAACGAAGTGTTAATGTTGCAAGCATGCATCTTATGTTGCAAAATTGTGCAGGAGACTACTTTGGAAAATCTGGAATCTCAACAAGGACCAGGGATCCTCCTTCATATGCAGCTATCACATTCTATCATAGAAGGGGACAGCAGGAGGGCTATCATTCTAAACTAAATGAGTTACATCTTTATGAGGAATTTAAAACTTTATCTATCTATTTCTGGTCTTCAATGGTTTTATGTAAAACTGGTGATAAATAGGTCTAGTCTATGGATTCCTGCTACATGTATTTTTGATGTGCTTTGTACCAGTGATTGACATGTCCCTTAGGGCAACTGGAAGCATATTTCATCAAAGTAAACAGTTTGATATAATTAAGTAAACAGTTGACCATATGGCTCAGTGGCCGCCAGAATTCCACCAATACTTCCACTAGCGGGCATCGGAATCACTTAAAAATTGTGGAGCGTTAATAGAGGTTGATGCAAATTAGTCATGCTGCTTCCTCCTGATTTCACTTGTAGGTTTTATCTTTTAACCAACTTACCTAATCCGGCAACAACCATCTTAAACATCTACTGTATTAGGGGGTACCAATTTGATTCGGGGGTATACCAGGATCCATATGAGTCAAAACATCCCAAGCATTGGATTCGTACACCGCCAAGAAATAAGGTACCATATTAGCAATGTTGTTTAGACTTTGGAAAAGCTTTTCCCTTTTAGAGCCGAAATGGGATTTCCGAGAGGAAGATTTTTGGAAAGGCTTCCAGATCCTAGTCTCTGAACATCTTATAAATACACAAGGTATTAAGCACATCTTTCATAGTTTCATATTACAATTACGTTCTTTCTTTAAGAATACTGTTTTCTTGTGTCGTCTTGTGAATAACTTTTTATTTGTAGAGAAAACAAAAAGATGGAAGGAAGAATCGAGCCGAGTCTCCTCTTTGCTAATTCTGGAATGAACAACCACTTCAAGCAAATTTTCCTTGGAACTGTTCAACATAATACTACCTTGAGTAATCGGGAGCGAGTTTGTGATACTCAAACAGCAGTATGTGCTGCAGCTAAATTAATTTCAAGACGTAGGATGAGAAGTTCAGGTAGATGGAGCAAAGCTATGTCTATCTTAAAAGAATTTGAAGAACAGTGCGCTACCCCCGTCGGGAAACTTAGACAAGTTGCTGATGCTATGACTGCTGAGATGCATGCTGGTCTTGCTTCTGAAGGTGGTAGTAGGCTTAACATGCTTAATAGCTGTGTTGATAATCTCCCTACTGGTGATGAACATGGTCTATTTTATGCTTTGGATCTCGGAGGTACAAACTTCCGTGTATTGCGTGTACAATTGAGAGGAAGACATGGGCGTGTTGCTAAACAAGAATTCACTGAAGTCTCCATTCCTCCCAAATTGATGACTGCCACTTCAACTGTATGTGTAATTGTGATTTCGTTAATTTTTGATATTCTGTATCCTTTGTTTTCACCTTCTTGTTGCTGATGTTTTTCTTTTTTGCTAAATATTTCAGGAACTATTTGATTTTATCGCTAAAGAACTCGCAAGATTTATAGCTACAGAAAGAGAAGGCTTTTTCGTCCCTCCTGGTAGTCGGAGGGAATTGGGTTTTACTTTTTCATTCCCTGTCAAGCAGTTATCGATCACATCGGGAACTCTTATTAGGTGGGGAAAGGGCTTCTCCATTGATGATTCGGTTGATAAAGATGTGGTGGTAGAACTAACTAAAGCCTTAGACAGACAGGGCATACATATGCGTGTTGCGGCTCTGGTGAATGACACAATTGGTACATTAGCTGGAGGCAAATACTTCAATAATGATGTTGCAGTTGCAGTTATTTTGGGAACTGGAACAAACGCAGCATATGTGGAGCGTGCACATGGCATTCCTAAGTGCCATGGTCTCCAACCTAAATCAGGAGAAATGGTAATCAACACGGAGTGGGGTAACTTCCGGTCATCACACCTTCCTGTAACTAAATATGATCAGGCTTTGGACCAGGACAGTCTTAACGTTGGTGAGCAGATTTTTGAGAAGATTATTTCTGGGATGTATTTTGGAGATATTGTACGTAGAGTCCTCTGCAAAATGGCTGAAGAGACTGGAATTTTCGGTGATATTGTTCCACCAAAACTTAAGACTCGATTCATTTTGAAGACTCCTGAAATGTCTGCCATGCATCATGACACATCCCTAGATTTGACAGTGGTTGGAAGAAAATTGAAGGACATCTTTGGGATATCTGATACTTCCTTTGAAACAAGAAGAGTGGTTGTAGAGCTCTGCAACATTGTTGCAACACGTGCTGCGCGTCTTTCGGCCGCAGGGATCTTGGGTATATTGAAAAAGATGGGAAAAGACACGGTGAAGGAGGGAGAGAAACAGAGAACTGTTGTAGCCGTGGATGGAGGATTATTTGAACACTACACCGCATTCAGATCCTGTTTGGAGAGCACTCTTAATGAGTTACTAGGAGATGAAGTTGCACACACCGTTGTTATTGAGCATGCAAACGATGGCTCTGGAATTGGAGCTGCTCTTCTTGCAGCTTCTCATTCTCAGTATCCCGAAGTTGAAGAATCGTGAAACAAAATATTTTGTTGAGTAATGTTGAATTGTGTGTAACTGCAGAACTGTTCTTTTTCTGAATAATTTTTGGTGTACTCATCATCTTTAAATGTAATTTTATTTCCTGTATGAAGGTTGTAAAGTTCCATATTTTCCTAGGCCAGCACCACCATAACCTTGGAGTGTAGCAATTTTCCACTGTGACATTTTGACAATATTTAATAGGCATTGCCGCATTGGCATGGAGAAACTCTTTTACAAAAAGTCTAATATAAATCATCAGAATTGTGGCATGATGATGAATGTACGCATGAGAATGTAGTAATAGAAGGCAACTCAGAATTGGCACCGCACCATCCATCCATTATCGATTCGCATTACAAGGCCAACTAGTGTACCCATGTACTACTAGACTAGAGGTGGAAATAGTATTATCATAAAAGGTAATCTGATCACACGTTGTTTACACTTGAGTCTCGACTTTAGTTGAGAAGAGTTGTACAAAGTAGGACAAGTTGGAAATGGAGTAGTAGCTAGTTTTTGTTTTTTTTTGGTACCCAATTTGTGTAGGCAAAATGCACTAAACATGTACTTACCTGCTTCAAATTTTTCCCACATCACAAATGGTTTGTCATAATAAGGTGGATTGCAGAAGAGGCCTAGCCGCCTAGGTACTCAACTTGGGAGCCAAATCTTTATATTTTGTAAGATCCTACAGGGTTTCCTCCGACCTAGTTTACACTTGATTTTAGTTGAGTAATATTGAGGATACAAGGTGCATTCGTTTGTGTTCAACTTTGTAGCTCAGCCATAAGATGATTGAGAACTATCACTTTTGGCGGAAGTGTTAGATACCCAAATTTGTCACCCAATTTTATCCCCCATTAGGTGGCGTCAACCACCACCACAAAATTTACTCACGTCCCCACTCATGGAGAAAACAGGGGCACTATATTTGTTATGCGAGTGTGGGAAGGTTGGGAGAGAATCTTTGGGGGTGGGAAGCATTTTCGAAAAAATACCTTTCAAAAAAATTCCAAACCGCTAGGTTGGGATATGCTGCACCAATTGATTTTTATCCCAAAAACTCGGTAGAGAGGGAAATGGACGCCTCATGGGGTGTTCTTAGCATTGGATTACTAATGGGGTAAAGTGGGACCAGCCATCTATTAGAGACGGGATTTTTGGTCAGGATAAAAAGTTGGTCAAGCTAGCATTCTCGCACTGTGTTCGAGACAGGATTAAATTGAATGTCAAGGCAAGTTTCATGCTTAAAACTGGTGTATGATTATAATGCGTGGAGTTAGTTGAATCACTGGTCATGTATTGGGCTGTAATTTAAATCTAACAATAAATTAGGTTAAAACACAATTTTAGTCAAGTATTATTACAACTTGTCTTGCACTACTACTGGTCCTGTTTTTTTTTTATATATATATATCCTTTTAAAGAATTGAAAGAACTTATAGTTCTAGCTTCCTTGGCTAACTTATCTACTGTGAAAAGAAACTTCCTATCTACATGCGAAATAACACAAGAACTATTAAGCTTAAACAAAGTAGAACATAGTCTGGTATTATTTTGAGCTTCCCAAGTCAGGTTGTCTTCTTTATCTTCAGAGAGATACAAAACCAGGCTTTTGCAATCACTTTGAACTGAAACATTCTTTAAGACCAATCTTTGAATTAACTTGAGAGACTCGTTGTACGCTTTAGCTTCTGCATCTAGGGGCAAGAAGTCCAGCTGGATTCTGCACAAACATATCTTGTTGTTCCTGAAGAATCATGAATAATAGAAGTAAACCCCATACTATAGTCAGTTTCCTTGAAAGAAGCATCAAACTTCACAGTCCAATTGTAGTTGTGGTTTACATTGTCTTGCAATGCTTCCTTAGTACTTGAAACAGGCATTTGGAAATTCATATGCTTAGAAGGTCTCTCAGTAATGTAGAATTTTAAATTCAAGTTTATTTTATCTGATAGACTTGTCTGGCTAGGCATAATATTGTCAAATACGATCTCATTTCTATAAGTCCAAATAGTCCAAAGAATAATCTTTATTTTTGCAAAACAAGGTTTCATTAGGTCAGAAGACATCTAGCTGCAAAACTATTTTTTGATATCATTGTAGTTGCGGAAAATCCCACAACTACACCCAATGAGATGATAAGAACACAAAGTCTAAGTCATGAGAATCAACTTAAACATTAGTTATATTAAACAACTCTTGACACTAGTATGATGTTCTCAAATACTTTATATTGAATATATGGTACTCTTACAACGATTACAGAGATGTTTGGTGCATAACAATGGAGAAGATGATATAAAGACTAAGCTCTAATGGCTTCTTTTCTTTTCTAAGAACAATTTTGACTCTCCCTTACTTGACTGAATTCTATTACAACCTCTCTCTCTCTTTATCATTTTAATCCTTATATAGGAAAATACAACAGTAGAAGACAACTGGGGATCACATGTGAAATCTCTGTTGGCTGATCTCATTTAAGTTTGTCTTATTCGCCAAGCTTTGGGGAGATGTCGCTGTCTCTCGAGTTGCTACTTCGTGTTCTTCTCGACAAATGCCGCGCTGTACTTATCGCGTGGTTGTTCTTCGTGCTTCTTTCTTGTTATCGCGTAATTACTCTTCGCCTAATTTCTTTCTTCTTCGTGTTGGTGGTTGTTTTAGCTAAAGCGAAGCTGTGGGTTTGCTCTGTGCGATATTTCTCCCCTACATTTTGCCTCTTCTCGCGTTGTTCTTTTGTAAGAGGAATAATGCGAGAATCCCTGGTCAATGCTTCCTGTCAGACCTGTCTTTTCGTTTTCCATCTTACCCGACATGCTGCCGTAATTTCCGTATAACCGCCACACGTGTTCGCAGTTTCTTCCTCTTTAAGCGGCACGTCTTTACTGCTTTCCTTCGGATAAATATCTAGGAGAGAGGTAAAAAAGAAGAAATTTTTATTTTTCTTACTCTTCCTTCTCTCTTCTCTGTTCGTCTTCTTCTTTTCAATTTCTTCATTTCTGATTTCATGGCGGATCAAGATATGTCTGCTTCTGTTGTTGTTGTCCCGTCGTCTTCTGGGTAAGTTAGTTTTGCCTAGGTTAATCATTTTTTGTTTTTCATGGTATGATTATTATCTTTCTTTCCTCATTGCTACTGTGAGAGTTCTAACATCCTCATATTATGTCCCATGTGTCCGATGTAGTACAAAGCGTAAGCCTGCTAAGAAGTGGGTTGATGTTCTAAAAAGCTATCGAGCCATACTAGAGGATAAGGGCTTCATGATTATTGTTCCACCTGGTTCATCGCCTACTATCCCTTTGAGTGAGGCGAAAATTCTAGAAGGTTCATGGAGCGCGAATCGTATGCCTGTCGCGTTTGGACAACTAAAGGCTGGTATTCCATTTCCTTTCTTTGACCCTGAGGTTCCCTTATTTATAAAATTCTCGCGAGGATGGATCGAGATGCTTATCAATTGAGCGGGGATGTGATTCGTATTATCCTTGAGTTTTCTCTTCGTGCCACTAGTGTAGGGAAATCTATTTGTCCAGATATAGTGGACCCTTATGACCCTGCGGACTATACTGTTGAATCTTTCTTTCAGCAATATGTCGTGAATTGGGTTCTTAGAGATGGATCGTGTTGGGGCGTTCGCTTGACTAGGGTGAAGTTGAAAGACAATATGAAGAAGCTCATGGACGTTGTGGATCAGCATAGTTTTACTAACAGCCTCCTTCGTCATTTTAGCGACCCTAGCTGGATGGAGTTTTATCTGATCATTGAGGGTCCGCTATTTTTGGGTTGTAATCCAGATGGGAGTCTTCGGGATGCTCCGGATGCTTCGCTTGTAGGTCATGATACTCTTGCATACTGTCCTTGGGAGTTCAACTGGCCTGATCGGGAGGATTTTGTACGTGTTCTTCTCTTCTCTCTGCTTTTATTTCGTTTTATGGTTTTTCCTTATGCATTTCTTTTGAACTTGTAGATTGCGAAGGAGTTGTATTCTCTTGAGAATAAGGCAAAGATTGATGCCGAGAAGAAGAAGAAAGATCTTGTTGATGCGAAGTCAAGGAAGAGGCCTTCGCTTTCTAAAAGAGTAAGGTGAATTACTGCTTCGTAAATGAGTTTTGTAGTCATCAAATGTATTTATCTCGTCTTAATCACTCCATGGATCCTAGTAAGTTGAGTTTTCTTGCTGGAGCTTCGAATCAACAACTTCACTATTTTGAGTATAATGATGATATGACACCTATTGATTGTATTACAAGGTTCAATTTCACCCCTCTATTTAGATCATCTGCATATACGATTCTCGGGTCATTTAATGGTTTAGTCTGTCTATACGAGTACAAGGATAATACTACTTGTGTTTGTAATCCTGTGACCAGAGAACATGTCATGCTTCCAAAACTTAAGAGACATTATAACGATAGGACTTCTTCCAAAACTTGTGTTTGTTTTTGAACTTTTGATAATCTAAGCTAGAAATTTTTACCTTGTATTTTCTTAAACACTTTTTTTTTCTTTTCGTGATTAGTTCGTGCTTCATATTGTGTTATCTAATATATCTTGATTTTGTAAGAAAAATAAGTTTCATAATCTATAGTCTGGTATTACAATCGGTTATTAAATTTTTTGATTGACTTAATTCTAAAAACAGGTAATCAACCCTCTCATTTTGTCGAGGAAAGCTTGGATCATGTCAAATTATCTTTTAAGGTTTTTGTAAGTAAATCCCACATTCTTTCATGTGCTTCAAGATGTATCCCAATATTTGATGCATTAATGTTTCTATCCTCTATATATTCTCATGATCTCGGTTTAAATGTGTTTAACAAATGATTTAAGCTCAAAACATGATGGTGCTATTCTTCTCTCAAACGAGATTAAGATAACGGGGTCGTTTATAAATTTTCATGTTTTTACATCCATTGCAAAAGGATTTAATGTTCCCTTTAAAAAAAAATCCTAATTAACGTACACTTATAATGACTTTTATTTTTATTTTTATTTTTTTAAATGAATTAAAAGTAAGTCTTTGTCCTAAAAAATGCGCTTTTTTTTCCTAAACGTGGTCACAACCGTTAAAACCTTATTGTAACGGTGATGCCTGTTGCCTATGGTCAAATTTCCAAACTTTGATTTGAAGGACAATTATGTATTCGTACACTCGATTAGGCATATACCGTACAATTGTGAAGGCTAACCCACGACTAGGATAATACAGTATTGCTCACACAAGCTAACACCTCAATAAATCAAGAAAAATGAACATGCACATTCATTTATCTCATCACGTTCATATTTTCTTCCAAACATGAAGCTTTTATATCAAGTACATGAATGATAAATGAGAGTGAAATTAAACCATCAAGCATTTAATAGTGTGCATGTTTGGGTTTGTGAAAATATATAATGGAGTAAGAAAATCGTACCACAATATCACTAACCCAACCATAACTTTGATACGCCGGATTGTAAACAAGACAATCGATGAATTGAGGCATTGGTGGAAACTAAAATATTAAGAGTTTGTATTTTGAATCAGTGCAATAAGAAACTAGGGTGTGGGATATTGATCCTTCCCCCTCTGTTATTTGAGAGAAGTAGATTTTGATTTGGAATTAGAGTCGCACGCATACATCTGATGATTATATTTATTTCGGTTGCAAGCCTACTTAATTAGGTTATTTTGATATATAGATGTAAATTAAACTTATGGGTTGATGTGTTCTAATGTGTTATCTTAATATCTTAAAATATACCGAACAACCTTTTTTTTTTTTGATAAAAGACAAATATATTAGAACTAAAGAAGAACAATTACATTGTTTTGATTACAAATATTTTGAAACTAAGTAGCCTTCTCAGGCCAATCAAGTTTCCAGAGTCTATTAACACAATTAACATTAAACCTATTGATGTACTTAGCTTGTTTATCCTCCATAATATTATAATTTCTTCTGGTATAATAGAATGAATAGCGGGCAAAAAAATTGTTGATTGCATTAGATTTTTGCAAAATAGCCTTGCTTCTCTAGTTAATTTATAGCAGAAAATCTTTTATCATTCCTTTTATAACATTTGTATTATTATTGTGGAACATTAGATTGTGTTTTGGACAGTTTTTGGCCCATCTTGTTTCTTCTCTACAAGCTCTTGACTCTGCCTCCTTTGAACTAGCTAGAGCATTTTGCTAACTCACATATGGAACCGTCATTATTCATCATGATTAAAGCATAAGCACGTCATTGATAATTTTCTGGAAAGATGCATTAATGTTGATATAAGTGAAGTTTTCTTGAGAAATTGAGTTAGCACACTTATAACTTGGATGATAACAGCTACATGCAGTATTATGTTTATATTTTTCTTCATTTTATTTTATAAGAAAATAGGTAGATATTTTTTTATATGAACTATCAAGTTTTTTGGGTTAGGATGAATATTGTCGAAAATAACTCTGTATCTGCATTTCCAAATATGCCAAAGAATATAAGCATTATACTTTTTTTGTATTTATCTTTAGCCAAATAAGACACCAATTTTTAAAACTCAAATAAGAAGCTTTGTAACAATATAGTTTCTGAGAAAATATACTCACACTCTCACCAAGGTTGTTACAAAGAGAACATTGAACTTCTATATGAATGTATCTACCTAATTTTTCTTTAACAAACAAACAATTAGACAGAGTTTCCAAAGAAACTTGAACTCTAGGCTTAACTTTAAAATTCCAAATATCATACCAATCAATTTTTTCAGCCAAGAAATTTTTACTACATAGAAAATTGTAAGCAGATTTAACCGAGACACTACCATTGTTTGTACCTAACCATTTTATATAATCCTTACCATTTGCACTACTTTCAGGGTCTATTCGTTCAATTTCCTGAACAGTTTGATCTAATTTTTGTTCATACTAATTTTATTGAAAGTAAAAACATTTTAAAAATATTTACTACTTTTAGTGAAGGATCTGCCAACTCATAAAGTTTCAAAAAACTGGGATTTTCTTTAGTAATTGTGATGATAACAAGAACAACATGATAATTGTGATGCATTGGCTCAAAAGCTTAAGATGTGAAAGTGTCATAGTTGCATGACAGACTAGGGTGGAGTCCTCTAGAGACTCAGCTACTGGATCGAAAAATATGAATATTGAAGACTTTGAATTAGACTCTGAATTTCATAATATCTATAGGACTTTTACTTATTTTAAAGTTGTTGTTTATAATAATATAAAGAACAATATGGTTCTTGATAAGATGTATATATGCTAAGAGTTATTTTTGGGAAATATCGATCGCGGTCTTGGATAGGTTGGATTAGAAGTCGAAGAGGAGTACAAGTTCCATTTTGGGTTTCTTAAGACAGGGTGAAGATCAACAAAATAATACAGTCAGAGTGGGTGATACAGACAAAAATGAGGTTTGCATGGGAGAAATAGATCTGTGCATATCGATAATATCGACAGAGGAGACAGAATAAATGTAAATTATCCGATAGATTGGGAAGGAATGGGTAGAAAGGTCAGAAATGTCAGAAATGATGGCACAAAAAGGGTATATTTCAACAATTCAAACTATGAGGAAGGAAGTACGAGCCTAGTTTCCGGTAACTTGAATACTCTGAATACTGACAATGTAAACATTAGGTTTGATCCTCAAGATAATAACCAATTTGGGCATGTAATTGATATCGCAACTCTACTATCAATACTAAGTAATTTTCTCTTTTGAAAAAAAATTGAAACATCCTTGTGAATTTTAGATACTACCAAGAGGAATGCTACACTTACAGACCACTCCTGACCACTCCTCCCGCAAAATATAATAAAATGGACAGAAGAGATTAAAGTTTGTCAACATCCGGATAGGGAGTGGGCAGTTGTGGTGTCAGATTTTATCACCCGCCGAATGAAATTCGGTGGGCAGTTGTTGGTCAACCCATCATTTCTCTACTACCAACGGTGGAAAAGCAAAATAATTGTGCCACGTCAACAAAAAGAAAACAAATCCTTTTTTACTCGGGAACTGGTTCTGTCACAGTAAACCCCAACCACATTTACTTTACTCTCTCCAGATTTCTCAGTTCTTCTTCAAAACCCTAACATTTTCATCTCCTGTAAATCAAGCCATCTTCTTCTTCGTTCGTTAATGGCGACTCTCAATCATCTCCCAACAGATATTGTTCTAGACATACTGACTCGTTTACCAACAGAATCAATACTGGATTGCAAATTGGTTTGCAAACTTGGGAGATATCTGGTTTCTCATCATCCATCATTCTATCAAATGTATTTATCTCGTCCTAATCACTCCGCGGATCCTGGTAAGTTGAGTTTTCTTGCTGGAGCTTCGAATCAACAACTTCACTATTTTGAGTATAATGATGATGAGACACCTATTGATTGTATTACAAGGTTCAATTTCACCCCTCTATTTAGATCATCTGCATATACGATTCTCGGGTCATTTAATGGTTTAGTCTGTCTATACGAGTACAAGGATAATACTACTTGTGTTTGTAATCCTGTGACCAGAGAATATGTCATGCTTCCAAAACTTAAGAGACATTATAACGATAGGACTTATTCTAGCGGATTTGGTTACGATTCTTTAACTGATGAGTATAAAATTGTTGATTTGTTTAAGTCAAGGGGAGAACGTAATATTATTGAGGCTATGGTATACACTCTTGGCAGTGGGGAAGGGTGGAGATATGCTGGGAAGTTGGAATTTATGTTTCCATCTTGTGATAAACCCGGTGTGTATGCAAACGGAGCTCTTCACTGGATTGATTATTTAAGAGGAAGGATTTTGGTTTTTGATTTGTCTGAGGAAAAGTTTCGTCAAAATCTTTCAGTGCCTCCTTTGCCACAATATTATATGTCGGATGGTTATGATTATACTATAGGGGAGTTGGGCGGGGTTTTATATTGTGCTATCTACCTTCCTGGAGGCACACGTTCTGATATATGGTTGCTAAAAGAGAAGAATGATAATCTTGATATGCAAGAGCAGGTGGAACACGAGACATATTGCTGGAGCCTGGAGGAAAGAGTTTAGTCTTCCCGGAATGGAACCATTAGCCTTTACCAAGAGAGGTGGTGTTTTATGTTTTGATGATAGCTCACTCGCTGTTTTCAATGCAACAGCTTCAACCTCGAAAAAAGCTCCTGGAATTGACTTCATATAAACATATATTCCCTCACAAGAACACCTTAGTTTCTTTGAAAAAATTAGGAGAAGATGAGTTAAAACCAATGAAGTCGGAGACAGAAAGCCGTGATTTCATATTTTCATTTTGACAGCATAGCAGCTAAGATGAGATCCCTGGATATACTTATTTACTGGTAATCTCTGCTAACCTTCTGAAGTAATATCTATGTCATTATGTATGTTTATATGGGTTTCAACTTGAGATTGCATAAAGTGCTTCACTTTGTGTTAGTGTGTGTTATAAAAGCCTACTGATGTTCTGTTTTTATTTATGTCACCAATGTCAACTTCGCCAGCACCCCAGCATTATGAGGGAGTCTATTTTGTTCTTACATGGCAATCCAAATTGGGACCTCCCTATGTTATGTTAAGGTACAATCACTTGCACAGCACAGAACTAGAAGCTTGAATAGGAAACAACACTAAAGTTTGTCATCTTTCATCATTCTATTTACAACAGTGTCAAGTAGGCGGAGTTCCGTGATAGTAATTATGTTTTGACTCTTTTGTTAACTACAAAACCAAGCTACCTTTTTTATCTTTTGCTACTTTTCCATCTGCATTGGAAAGCTCAATTTTGGCTAGGTACCTTAGACAGTACTACTACCAAGATGCAGGATAATGATTCTGTCAGCATTCACATTTTGCCATCTTCATACTAATGGATTGGTTTCCTTAGACTTGTAGCTATCTGCACGCTTCATGCCTGCACCCACAGTTTCATCAATTTTCGTATTGCTTAATCCTGGGTCAGTTATATTCCATTTTGCATCATTTGTTAACTCAAGGGTTTCTGGGAATTTTACTGAGACTGGCAACAATGGCATCGATATGTATCACTTTGTTTTCATCTTACAAAGGAGAATGTCATTAGTGTTGCTTTCTAACCCAAACCATAGAGTTGATGTTGTTAGATCAAATTTGGTACCTTCAAGAGGGGTTCTGTAATCATGTTATAGAGATTTGAATGTTGTTTTCTTTTGGGGTACTTTTTTTCTGTTTTATTGTAGTTAGGGGATGGGTTTAGTACCAAGCCATGAATTTGGTTAGTAATGCAAGTGAAATGTGGTTATTTTTTTGCTTTCGATTGATATGAATTTCGAGCTCTTAAAATTTAAATTTACTTGTGAAACTATAATGAGCCAGTTATAATATTTAGCAATCTCCTTAACATAATCATACTCTTACAAAATGGCTATTCAGTATGTACATAAGAGATGCATTTCACAGAACTCTAGCTCCCGAAGGACCAAATTATTCCATTTTTCATGTTAATACTGCTGGTTCTGAACAGCAATCATTTAGCTACGGTAGGAATCTCACCGAGTCTGACAACAATGGCATCGATATGTATTACTTGGTTTTCATATTAAGAATGAGAATGTCATTAGCGTTGCTTTGCAACCCAAACCATAGAGTTGATGTTGTCAGATCAAATTTGGTACCTTCAAGAGGCGTTCCGTAATTATGTTATAGAGATTTGAATGTTGTTTTCTTTTAGAGTACTTTTTCTGTTTTATTGTAATTAGGGGATGGGTTTAGTACCAAGCCATGAATTTGTCAGATCAATTAGCTAGGTCAGTTGCATTTGTTTCTTCCATGAAAACCAGCTTATATGATGTTACTACTTCCTGCAAAGCAGCTAGCAAGATAAAATCCCTGGTAATCTTCTCTGAGCTTCTGAAGTAATATTAAAGATATATGTATGGGTTTCCACTTGAAATTGAATAAACCTTTTGGCATTATCTTAATGAGTATATTATATATAACTTACTGTGTTTTAATGTCATCAATCTCAACTTGACTGCCATCCAGTTTTTTTTAGTTAAGCTGTATTGCTTTGTGGATGTGCAATTTGTTGCCCACAATATATCTGGACGCAATTGGAGAATTTGATGCATACTTTAGTAACTTGTTTTGTATAATCGATAGACAATTTAGGGATCCAAATTTGCACCTGCACATGAATCACTTTCGTACTATAAAATTGGGAGTCTGAACTGGAAACAACACTAAAGCCTGCCATCGTTCATCAGTTAATTTCGTAAGAACAATAAAATCAACTAGGTAGGGTTCTGTGTGATTTCTATTAAGAGTTACGTTTCAGCTGTCTTTAATTGTTTGTCTTGAAGTAATATTAAAGATATACCTTCTGAAAGTACCTGCTTATATGAGTTAACTAGTTCCTGTGTTGATCTATGAAAATATGTAAGGTGCTTGGCTCACTAGTTCCCATCTCTGTTTTAATTCCCTATGACATTCTTTGTTTTTCTCAACACAAATTAAAGCTTTAGTTTCTAGACATAGCAGCAGTAGTTATAATTCTTAAGAAGAGAAAAGAATGTGGTTAAAGACTTTGCATCTGAAACTGCTATGATGATAATATGTTTCCTTTTAAATTCCTTTTAAACTGCTGAAACTTAATATGGATGTTGATGTTGCAGGCATGGATCTTATTTTACGAAATTGTGCAGGAGATCTCTAATTTTGGTTACTTCATGTGCACACCTATCTCATGTTTATCATAGAAGAGTATGACAGTGGGCTGCAGAAGTTATGACTTGTAATTTTGGCATTTTCGAACGGAGTTGGATCTTTATGAGGAATGTAAAACTTAAGTTAATTTTGTTTTGGGTCTTCAATGGTTGTATGTAAAACTGCTGATTACTGCACACATTGACATGTCATTTTGGGCAATTGGTAGCTTGAGTCACTAAGTTCAACAGATTCTTCTTTTATCAGATTTTTGTATATCCATCCAAATCTATGAAATCTTTTATTACTGAACCCAAATCAATTTTGTAGATTTTAGATACTTACCAATAGTAAAAGCACAGATTTTGTGGCCACGTCAACCAAAAAAGAAAACATTATCCTTTGTCCTTCGGAACTGCTTTCTTTCTCAGTAAACCCAAGAAACTTTTACTTTACTCTCTCTCTCTCTCCACAATCAAAATTCTCAATTCTTCTTCAAAACCCTAACATTTCATCTCCAGTAAAAGCACCATTTTGTGCCACGTCAACAAATTTTGGGAACTGGTTTTTTTCTCTCGGTAAAACCCGAACACTTTCACGTTACTCTCTCTCTCTCCACAGCCAAAATTCTCAATTTCTTCTTCAAAACCCTAACATCTCTGTAAATCAATCCTCTTCTTCGTTAGTTAATGGGAAATTTCAGTCATCTACCGTCAGACATTGTTCTAGACATACTGACTCGATTACCAGCCGAATCCATTATAGATTGCAAATTGGTCTGCAAACCATGGCGGAATCTGGTTTCTCATCATCCATCCTTCTATCAAATCTATTTATCTCATCTTAATCACTCTGCTGCTGTATCTGGTAAGTTGGGTTTTCTTATCTTAAGTGAGAATAGGCATTTTTACTACTTCCAGTATGATGAGAAACATGATGAGACACCTGTTGATAGTATTAAAAGGTTCAATTTAACCCATCCGTTTCCATATGTTGATGGTTGTGAAGTTTTTGGTTCATTTAACGGTTTGGTCTGTTTGTATGAAGACGGAAATCCTACTGCTTATTGTATTTGTAACCCCTTGACCAAAGAATATGTTAAGCTGCCAGAATTCAACAGAGATTCGGGCTCCAATCGGTGTTTTCCTTGGACCAGAGGGTTTGGTTACCTTCCTTTATCTAATGAGTATAAAGTTGTTGAAATTTATAGCTTAGGTACAGACCCCAATATTGTTGAGGTTTTAGTGTATACTGTTGGCAGTGGCAATGGGTGGAGCAAGAGGCATTGGGTTGGAGTAAAGAGTTTGGTTTTCCCAGAAGACAACCATTTGCCTTTACCAAGAACGGGGTTGTTTTATATTTTGATGATAGGTCTCTCGGCATTTACGATGCAATAGCTTCAACCTCGAAGGAGCTTGTGCCTTTGGTGCAGTTCGTCAAATATATCCTCACAAGAACACCTTAGTTTCATTGAAAGAATTAGGAGAAGATGGTGTGAAAATAATGGATTCAGCCAATTAACTGAAGACAGAAAGCCGTCTTTTCCTACAAAGGAGCTAGCAACATAAGATCCCTGGATACTTGTTAACAGGTAATCTCCGCTGAGCTTCTGAATTAACATTATTGATAAACTTTCTGGCATTATCTTAATGAGTTTATAAAGCTTACTGTATTTATATGTCATCAGTCTCAACTTGACGTCATCCTTTTCTTCTTTTTTTGTTAAGCTATACTGCTTTGTTGATGTGCAATTTGTTAACCCCTCGATCAAAATGCATTTGTAGCACCGAGTGTGTATTACATACCTTAGTAACTTGTTATGTTAAGGTAAAATCACTTTCATAATATAAAATTAGAAGCCTGAATAGGAAACAGCACTAAAATTTGTCACCATTTGTCAATTAATTTCTTGAGAACAATAGAGTTTCTGTGTGACCGCTATCGAGATTTACGTTTCAGCTGTCGTTAACTACAACCAAGAGAGAATTGTTTGTCTTTAAACAATGCAACAATGGCATCAATATATATTTTACGGTGTTCTCAGCTTAAGAAGGAGAATGTCATTAGTGTTGTTTTCCAACCCAAACCATTGAGTTGATGCTGTAAGATCAAATTTGATATCCTTTGTTCAAGAGGCATTTTCATAAATATGAGTACCAAACCATAAATTTGATTAGTAATGGTTAATGTAGTGATTATCATTAAATGTTATCCAAGTCCATGTTTCTCATTTTTGAACTGGTTTCTCATTAATTCTGCAATTGATGGATGGTAGTATATTCTCTTTAGTTTTCTTTCTTGCTAGATAACTTGTGTGAAATGAAATGGTTTCATCTTGATTGACTATGCTGTTCCTCTGGCCTGATTCAAATTTCCTTGTTTCTATTTGCGGATGGTTTGTTCACTCACTCTTAGTTGTTAAAAGGGACCCATATTCTGCCAACCCATGATAAGTACGTAGACAATAAACAACAACTAAACAACAGTCGAGGAACAACATGAACAGCAACGAAGTTGTTGAACTTTGTATAAGTGACTTTTGTTATTTCTATGAAGATTAGCTTTGTGATTGTTAAGCATTTCTCTCGGTTGAAAACAAATCTTCTCACAAATGGGTTTCACAGTTGGTTTTTAACTAGAGGGGAGCCTTGTGCAAATCAATGTTCCAAGGGGGTTGGCTGGCTACTATTGGCTAATGCCAAACTTGGTTGGGGATGGCTTAACAATGCTTAGCATCTGTCAAGTATCTAATCTTATGATTTCAAATTGAAGAAAACACCATATCTGTATCTGATATGTAGGTTGTATCTAGCTACTCCCTCCATCACACTATTAAGTGACCTATTTACTTTTAGACTTTGTCTCATAATAAGTGACCTATATCACTAAACAAAGAGATATTTCTAAAACTATCCTTTTAGTTAATTATAAGAAATATAAGAAATATGCATAATTTGATAGGCATGTTTATATTCGTTACATAGGTGTTTTAAAATGCTTTTCAATGGTATGAAGTTTGCGAATATCCTTGGTGTAGTTTGGGGGATAAATCATTTCGAAATTTCACTAGTTATCATCCATAAGGGTATAATTGTAAAAAATGCTTTAAACTACTCTTTTTCCTTGCTTGCCTTAAAAATTGCGCAAACTTAAATTAGGTCACTTAATAGTGGGACGGAGGGAGTATTAAATAAGAACCGAAAACACACTCTCTCTCTCTCTCTCTAAACTGTGTCTCTGTGCTCTAGTCAAGTCATTTCTCTTGCAGTGAAGGGTTAACATGCCATCACTTCCTAACTGCAGCTTACACAAGGTACTTTCCCGGGCTGACAAACATTTTTCTCTCATTTTCGCATTTCTCTGATTTTGGAGTAAATGTAAAAACGAGAGAAAATTATTTATATGCTCAGGAAAGGACACTGTATGAGTTGCAGTCGTGCAAAAATGGGAGAAATGTTTCGTATTTCTCTAATCTTGGAATGCGAAAATAAGATCTGTTGCGCTTTTCTCTGATTTTGGAATGATGTTTCGCATTTCTCTGATTTTGGAGTAAATGCAAAAATGTTTCGTTTACTCTTACGAATTAGTGGTTCAAGACCAAGTACCTTACCTTTTTTTTTGTATCAATTGAAGCCGTGATTGACAGTATCATAGCTCTTAAGACTTGAAACTGTCAAAAAACTATGAAACAGTTATCGTTCACAGTCAGCTTTTACTCAAAAGGCAAATAAAGTTACCAACGGACTAAATTAAATGGTAATAAATGTAGCTCAGGTTTGTAGATTTACTGTGTCCATGTGATGCCACAGTAAATGGAAAAGAAATAATTCTCTTGGCAATATCGTCCAAGATGATTGCATCTATTGCATTCATGAATTCTTCAACAGGTTTCCTGCAAAACAGGATTGCATTTAGGAAATTACTGTTTCCAGCAAATGTAAATCAAGGTTTCTGAAAATTCTAGAGAGTTTGTGCATGGAATGTCCTGCAACTGAGATTGTTTTAGTGGGAGACTCTAAGCTCCCAGAAAATGGTTTGTCCTTTCAGAGAAGAACCTTAGCCATAAAGAGGAAAAAAGAGACAGAACAGCAAAGATATAACTCTAGCTGTAATGCACAAAAGTGTCAATGAAGCAGTCCATACCTGTTTCCGTATGCCAATATTTATCACCTTATATCTTCTGAATTCTAATGCAATTGTCTGGACAAACCATTATGAGGGAGTCTATTTTGTTCTTATTTTCTTAGTTGGACGACCGAAGGGAGTCCTTACCTTATATGTGACGACTTAATGCATTTCTGTCCGTCACAAGTTTTGTACAAAAAAAAATGAAAAAAAATTCACAATTTCATGAATTTGGGAAAAAATTGGAGTCTATCAATCAAATTGATGACAAACATCCTTTATATATACTCGAAGGAACATATTTACAGTTCAAATTTCTTTAAAAAAACCATTACATTGATGAGAAGATTCGGACTCCGATCAAATTTCGTTTTCTGAGTTCTTAAGCTATCCGTCGGGTAGAGAAGACGACGTATCGGGTCGGGTAAAAAAAACATCGACCCGTAGATCCGATCCCTAAACACAGAAAATATATTTCCACCCCTCTTCTTCGCTTCCTATTTCCACTTTTTCCCTTCGCTGCTTGGTACATATTATTGTCTCCAACCACCACCAACACCACCCTCTTCTTCAACCGGTAACCAGCTACACCACCACCGCAACCAACACCAAATCTGATACATAAAACAATTAGTTGTTCTAATTTGACCGATTATCTCTCTGAAATAGGAGAATTATAGTCAAAAAGTTTTAGATATCTGATGGGCGTTTATTTTTTCTAATTCAGAAAAAGAATATCTGATGGCGTTTTTGGTTTTGTAATCTCTTGAAAACAGTTGAAGAAGGTCATTAAACGTTTTTAATTGCAGACCCATGCTGCTTTAGCCGGCCACAAATGGGGAGTCACTGTTGTACTTGGAACAAACACATTGGAATCCCGAAATTCGCGGACCTATATTTCTAAATTTGAGCTTGTAACCTTAAAATTTCCTCATGTAGCATTCCAAGACATTGAAAAAGTTTTGACTTTGAAGTCAAAACTTGACCCTTTTGGAGAACTTCGATAACCCATGTACAATTAACTATCTTGAAGTTTCAATGTTGTTCAACTCCTAAATCAAATCAATTATTCTACTAACATATGTACAATTATACATGGTTTTTCTTGAAAGGAAAAAGTGAATAAGAAACGGGAGATTCAGGACTTATGATCTTATGACTTATGACAAGTTGTTTGTTAGCTTTTTTTTCCTTTTTACTCAAGTGATTCGTTCGGATCTGACTCATCTGAATCTAATTCAATATAATCTGATCTAAGAACTATTAAATAATGGCCGACTCAAATAGATTTGATTCGCGAGATAGACATATAAGTCGAGTGAGATAACAATAACATATCATGAAATTAAGAGAGAGAAATAAACGATCTGACATTTAACTTGTATCGAGTGAGACGACAAGTCAGACTCATTTTCAAGGTCATATACAAAGAAACAAAGTGTTGGTTAATCCATTAAAGTTGGTTTATGAAAAAATGTAAAGAAAGTCACCTCTTTGGATCAAAGCAATGAGGGACATAGTCTCAAAAACCTTCTACTAAATCCATTCAATTTTGTTTAGTATTGTCTTTTTCTCAAGTTAAGGTAGCAGTTTAAGACAAAACTAGTGCCGCCATCAAGATTTACTTCTCAAGTACTTCCTCCGTTTCAAAATAATAGTCTGGTGTGAGGTAGGATGCTGTTTACACACATTTTGACCACTAACCTCGGCTTAAGAAATTGTTATAATACCCAAAATGGTCATAGCTTTTCAGGCAATTAAGGAAATGATAGCCCCACCTTAATCATGGAATTTTCATTTATTTTTATCCTTGAGAAGCTATAATACTTTATTTCAACTGTTTTGGAATAAAGGGAATCTCCAACCTGTTGTCATGCTCCAGTTTACTCTTTGCATGTAAGCTGAACTTGAATTCGATAGTTTGGACTCGCAGCAGTTTACTCTTAATTTGCATGTAAGACAAAGAGGCGACCGTGGCCCGTAGAAGGCTGTAATAGTCCTACTCCTACATGAAGACAAAGAGGTGATCCTGGCCCGTAACTGGAATCTCCATTATTAGCCTCTCCGTTTTCAGTATTTTAAATTAATTGGCTTTGGAAAGAAAAGTGGATGTAATTTTGATTATGTATGAGTAAAACTTGACTGAAAAAGAAAGATAGCTTTATCATGTGATCAAATTAAAAGGAAAAAAATCATAAAAACTCTCCCGTGCATGCACCCTATTCAATTTCAGATCCTGCTATTAAAGTTGAAAGATCATACGAATCTCAACCACGCTGCATACTGTTTTAATTTTATTTTTACTTTTGTAGATTTGACATCTGAATTTTACAAACACGATGTTGTAAAAAAACAAATATATACATCGCAGGAAAGAAAGAGGGGTTGAAGCCGTGACCTGGTGGTACCTCCTTCAAAAGGGAAAAAGAATAGAGCTTTACCAAAATGTGCTGGGATTTATGATTGGTCAAATTCATGCATCCGAGATGTGTGCATAGATGAACTACCGAAGAAAAAGAAGAAGAAAAACCCGCTAGAAACAGGGATTGAACACACAGAAATTTAGTGATTTGGAAAGAAGAAAAAAATCACAAAGATTATCTAGCCACGAAAGAATTTTCAAACGCACATTAGCCATTATTAATACAGATATGTAAACAAGAACAGGATTTCTAATCCCAAACCCAAAACAATGCCATCAGCTTAATCATCATTGTCAAATGCAATTTTATATCCTGCAGGAAGTACCATTATAACCAGCGTTAGAACGACCATAATGTCCTCTGCCGATTAATAGTAAGGTATGCACGTAATCAGTGATTGTCAAGGAGGAACCACAAATTTGTTGTCCATTCAGTGCAAGAGCAGTCCTGCCAAACATGATGCCCCAACAAGTCTTGGTTATGAAACTTTGTCGCCTTCTTTTAACCGACTTAAATATTTGGTTGAACTATTAGGGGGTTTTAATTTGACTTGGGGTATACAAAAATAAACATCTCTAAGCTTTGAATTGGGATTCCCCCAATAAATTTATGTACCCCTATTAGCAATGTTGTTTAGACTAGGGAAGTGTTTTACCTTTTCATAACCGAATTGGGAATGGGAGATTTCCTAATCATAGCATCTGAAAATCTATAAATACACCAGAGTATTCAGCCATTCTCTGGAAAGATTTTTGAGGAACTTTTTCTCTGTAGAGAAACTAAACAAAGATGACGGGAATAGAGGAGCATGATTGGCCTGCTGAGAAAGTCAGACACACTTTTCTCGATTTCTTTCAACAAAAAAATCACAAAATATGGTCGTCTAGTCCAGTAGTTCCGAAGGATGATCCTACTCTATTATTTGCCAATGCCGGCATGAACCAATTCAAGCCAATTTTCCTAGGAACTGCTGATCCTGACAGTAGCTTGAGTAATCTAAAGCGTGCTTGTAATTCTCAAAAGTGTATTCGTGCAGGTGGGAAGCATAATGATCTGGATGATGTTGGCAAAGATACATATCATCACACATTCTTTGAGATGCTTGGAAACTGGTCCTTCGGAGATTATTTCAAAACTGAAGCCATTACATGGGCATGGGAGTTACTGATAGATGCATTTATGTGTCTATTTTCATCTCTTTTGTGTATATTGTTAGTACCCATTTTTGTACTAATTTTGGTATTTTATCCTTTTGTAGGTGTTTTTGGAGGAATAGGCTTTTGCGGCAAAATTGGCTCGAAAAGTTGTTAAAGATACCTGGAAAGACATTTGCTATTCGGACTCTCATTTTGGATAAGGGGTAACCCATTTCCAAGCAGCTACTAAACACAGACCGGAAATGGATAGGGGGACACCATCTTTTGAACACTATTTTGGCGGACAGTGTTTTTCTCTCGACTGAAGATTAATCAGGACCGGATTTGGGAGAGATTTTCATCGGATTTTCTTGCTGGATAGGATGGATTTGGTCTGGTTTAGTCAAACAGGAGTGGTAAAGGATTTAGATACGCAAAGAAAGCAATCTTCCATGCATATTTCGGTGAATCAGGGCACGGGAAAATTACGGCAGTTTCATGGTTTATTTTTGGAAACAAACGTGAAGAAGTGGAGAGAAAATATCCTAGTGATTTGATTCTATCATCTAACCGATAATATCACTTCTAGAGATGTGTAGAAGAGATAAAGAGAGAGAAAATTTGGAACTTTTGGTCGAAGAAAAGAAGGAAATTCTCGAGTTTTAGTTTCCCTATGATGTATAAAAAGGTTGATACGAGTCCTAGAAAGGGGAATGAATACTTTGGGGGAAGTTTAGAGCCTTAGAAAAGCCAGAAAAATAAACTTGAAGAGGACGAGTTCTGCTGCTGCTGCTGCCGGAGAAGAAGAAGAAGAACATACGACGCACATAGAACAGTCGCAGAAACTGTTGCCGTAGCTTTCATATTCAATACCCTTTGTAACAATTTTTCCAACAAATAGTTTCAGTTCGCAACAGTTCTATCCCTCTGTAACAGTAGGTTCTGTAACAATTATATTAGTTACAGAATCCGTTGCTTTTACACTTTTCACTCTTTTAATCAACTTTTGAGCACCAAAGATGTATTTTGAGAACATGATTAATATGAGGAGCTAAACTCCTTAGCCGAGGCGACGGAGGAAGCCATTGTTCCATGAAAAGTGGTATAATTCTATTTTAATTATTTTTGCAATCTTATATATGATTATTTGAATAGAACTAATATAGGAAAATTGATTTTTATTGAGTAGTTGTGAATTGTTTTGATGGAACATGCTAGGTTTTAAAACTTTTGATGTTTCATGCTTTATGTTTACAATTATTACTTCAAAAATCTATTAGAGGAAAAATATTAGAATCGCTTTAAAAGAAAGAATTGCATGAATATTGATTAGAGTTTGTCACTTAATTGGTTAATGGTGGAATCCAGAGTCTCGGTATTTTCTATATATTTTTGATACAACTTTATTTGAATTGTTGAGTTTAATTTGAGTCTAGAAAATCCTTCACAAGTTCGAGAAACGAATCTTTTTACCACTACAACTACAAAACACATCAATTTTTGGCGCCGCCGGCGTGGACTTGTTTTTAGGGTTTTAGATTTATTTTATTTATTTATTTATTTATTTATTTTTTTTTCTATTTTACGTTTTTGGGTATTTATCTTTTGTCTACAGGTTTTGGAACATAAAGAAAAAATCGAGCCAAGGAGTTTGGTGATTTCGTAAAGACTTGGAGCTAAAGATTAAAGCGAAAAGAACGGAAAAGAAGACGATTTTATTTTAGTTAATTTTTTTATTTTTTATTTTTTATTTTTTAGGGTTTTGTTTATTTTAGAAAAAAAAAACTGTATTAGGGTTTCTTTATTATTTTTTTTTTTTTTTTTGACCTTTTGGACTCTGGACATTATTTTTATTTTTATTTTTATATACCCTACGGAAGGGTACCCTTAAATATAAAACTGTTTGCAGAGAAGGAGGACAATTACGATATTGTCTCTGCACCTTGGGTTCGTACACTGACATAGGAGTCAGTGGCCCGAGTCGACTACAACCGATTCATCCCCCGTCTGGAACGGGAGGTAAGATTCTGAACACTCGCGAATCCCCTGTCAGCGAGTCACTGTATTCCTTAAGGTGCATATCAGTTGAGGTTCTGAATACGTAAATTTATTTTCCTAGTAAAGGGAAAGGCCTGGCCATACAAGATAAGGGTTCGGATTTCATCACCGTTCTCTTCTTGCCCACCTTAGGAAAACAATACCGAACGCGAACCCAAGCTTAAAATATTGACTAGAACGAGACCGATAGGGTAACGATCTTAATAGGAAAGTCGTTCAAAAGGATCGTATTGGGTATCTTGTTAGCCTAACTCAAAGTTCAGGAAGATTACTGTAAGTCGATTAGAGCCGCCTTGTAACCCAGGGAAGCGTTGCCAAAGAGGTGGGGGTATCAAAGCTCCTCTGAGCTTCTCCTACTTTTCTTCGACTTACTTTATTCGGATCGTCCTACGAGGTTTGCTAAAATTGTACCCAGTTGCCTCTTGGAAGAGTAGAAGCTGGTCTAGAAACAATCTAAGTGGAGCCATCATGCTTTTTGTTTGCTAGAAATCAATAGGTTTGATTTGGTTGAGTCGTCCTTGATTTGTGATTGCTTACCCTTCCAATTTAGGAAATTCTTGTGTATGCTTGAACGTAAAAGAGACGCCCTAGGTAGATTTGTTAAAGAAAAACCTAGAAGTTCTAAGCGTCTCGATTACCTTAATCTAGAAAGTCCGATTTTCGGAGAGTCCTGTTTTGAACGTTCTCCTTTTACTGAGAAAAGAATCCCTAATACTCCGATAGTACCAGAAATGGCTACTTTGAAAGCTTTGTTGAATCCCACTAGGACTACTCGTCCCTCGTGTATTAAGTTAGCTGACACAGAAGCCAATTATGAACTTAAACCTGGGACCATACAGATGCTCCCAATCTTTTTAGGGAAAGAAAATGAAAACCCCTATTTCCATGTTAGGGATTTTGAAGAAATTTGCAGTACCCTAAGAATTAGAGGCTTAGATGATGATGCTTTGAAACTTAGGTTATTTCCCTTTTCCCTGAAAGATAAAGCCAAATCGTGGATGTATAGTTTGACTTCTGAGTCAATCGAAACATATGAACAACTTACATCTGCCTTTTTCAATAAGTTTTTCCCTAGGCACAAAACATCGTCTATTAGGACACAAATCTGCACATTCTCACAACAAGAGGGAGAATCTTTGTATAGGTATTTGGAAAGGTTCAATGATTTGTTAACACAATGTCCTCACCATGGTTTAGAAAAGGTTAGGCTAGTTCAGATCCTTTATGAGGGTTTAGATTATTCCACAATAACCACGGTTGAAGCTCTGTGTACAGGTGGGTTTGAGAACCAAACTGTTGATGCGGCAATGACATTTTTGAATGAAGCCGCCGAAAAGACCCAACAATGGGAAAATAGTAGGGAACCCCGTAAAACAATTCTTCTAAGCAGAGGAAATGTTAATAGGGTAGAAGGAGGCTCTGAATCAGATGCCAAGATTGCAGCGATAGCTAAAAGGTTAGAAGCTCTAGAAATGGGTCACACTAGTGGTAGATTGGAGCCTTTTTGGGAAGGCCAGAATAATGAAGAGAAAGCCAATGCTCTTTATAATAACACTAGACTCGATAATCGTCAGAAATTTGACCTATATTCACAAACCTATAATCCTGGATGGAGAAACCATCCTAACCTTTCATGGTCTAAGAGCCAGAATCAAGGTCAGTTTAGTAATTCTAATGCTCCTCCAGGTTTTAGTTATACTAAGAATCCTTCGGGACAAGCTCAATTTCAGAATCAGTCGGATAAGAAAATCCTAAGCCTAGAGGAGTCTCTCGTGTTGTTAACTCAGCAAACTGCAAAATTTCAGCAATCAGTAGAACAAAGTCTACAAGCTAGTAACAAGATAGGACAAGAAAATAGTCAGGCTATTTCCAAGTTAAAAACCCAGGTTGGTCTGATAAATGAGTCTTTGAGAGAAAAAGGTAGGTTTCCTAGTCAAACACAACCCAACCCTAGAGGAGTTCATGAAGTAGGTACAAACCATCGAATCAATTGAATGCTATTAGAACCCTTAGGAGTGGTAGAATTGTTGACAATGAGGTAACCATGTCCGATAGTGAACATACTGTAGTTTACCCCTCAGGACCACCCATAGCTGAGGAGACCGATAAAGTTTCTGATGATGTCAATTCGGTCCCTGGGAGGTCTGATTATGTGCCTAGAACCCCATTTCCCCAGCTATTAGTACCAACAAAGAAGGAATCGAACTTTAATGACATATTGGAGGGTTTTAAGCAAGTTACCATAAACCTTCCTTTATTAGATGCAATTAGGAAAATTCCCGCTTATGCCAAGTTCCTTAAGGATATGTGTACGCGAAAGCGAAAACTTAGCGCCCATAAGAAAGCCTTTTTAGCTAGTCACGTAAGTTCAATCATTCAAAACACCACAACTCCAAAGTACAATGACCCAGGTTCCCCTACCATTGCTTGTACAATAGGTAAATTCCGGGTAGAAAAAGCTTTACTTGACTTAGGAGCCAGTGTGAACTTACTGCCGTACCATGTGTATTTACAGCTAGGACTTGGTGAAATGAAACCTACTCAGATGACACTGCAGTTAGCTGATAGGTCCGTTAAAATTCCTCGAGGCGTTATTGAGGATGTTCTCATTGAGGTTGACAAGTTTATTTATCCAGTGGATTTTGTTGTGTTAGATACCCAACCTGTCCCTAACCTAGAGAACCAGATACCTGTGATTCTAGGTCGCCCATTTTTAGCTACGTCTAATGCGATCATTAACTGTCGAAATGGTGTGATTAATTTATCTTTTGGTAATATGACTATAGAGATGAAGATTTTCAATGTCAGTAAACTACCTTATGAGCTAGATGACACATATGTTGAAGAGGTGAACATGATAGAAGCCTTAGTTCAGGAGTCATTACCAAACATTTTGTCTGAAGACCCATTAGAAAGTTGTCTATCCCATTTTGGTTTAGATTTTGACGACGATAACACTATTGAAGAAGTGAATGCCCTATTAGATTCTACCCTTGTGTTAGACACTAATAGATGGAAAGCTAGGTTCGAACAATTACCATCTTCTGAGACTACCTTAATTCCTTCTTTAGAAGAGCCTCCTAAGTTGGACCTTAAACCACTACCCGACACTATGAAGTATGTGTTTTTAGGCCCATCTTAAACTTTACCTGTGATTGTAGCTTCCGATTTGGATAGTGATCAGGAAAGTAGGCTAGTGAATGTACTTCAAGATAATAAGGAAGCTTTAGGGTGGACTATAGCAGACATTAAGGGTATAAGTCCTACTGTGTGTATGCATCAGATTCATTTAGAGGAAGACTCCAAACCTTCTAGGGATATGCAACGTCGACTGAACCCTAACATGAAAGAGGTAGTTCGAAAAGAGGTGCTTAAGTTGTTAGATGCGGGTATTATCTACCCAATTTCGGACAGTAAGTGGGTCAGCCCCGTTCAGGTTGTCCCCAAGAAATCAGGTATCACTGTAGTCCAGAATGATAATAACGAGTTAATCTCAACCCGAGTGACCACGGGATGGCGTGTCTGTATTGACTATAGGAAATTGAACAAGGTCACAAGGAAGGATCACTTTCCCCTTCCTTTTATCGACCAAATGCTAGAGCGATTAGCTGGACATAGTCATTATTGCTTCTTAGATGGCTACTCCGGATATAATCAGATCGTTATTGCCCCAGAAGACCAAGAGAAAACCACTTTTACCTGTCCCTTTGGTACCTTTGCGTATAGACGCATGCCTTTCGGGCTATGTAATGCCCCTGCGACTTTTCAGCGTTGTATGATGAGCATATTTTCTGATATGGTAGAACGGTTTTTAGAGGTCTTTATGGATGATTTTTCAGTGTTTGGTTCATCTTTCGATGAGTGCTTGCATCATTTGACATTATTGTTGACTAGGTGTAAGGAAAAGAATTTAGTGCTTAATTGGGAAAAATGCCATTTTATGGTTAAATCAGGAATTGTGTTAGGGCACATCGTATCCTCTAAGGGTATAGAGGTAGACAAAGCCAAAGTTGACCTTATTAAAACTTTACAGGTCCCAAAACCCATAAAAGATATTAGGTCATTCCTAGGGCATGAAGGATTTTATCGTCGATTCATTAAGGATTTTAGCTTGATTTCTAGACCTCTTTGCAATTTGCTTGCAAAAGATGTTAAGTTTGTCTTTGATGATGCGTGTTTAGAGGCTTTTGAGAAGCTTAATAGTTTACTCACTACCGCCCCCATAGTCCAGGCACCTAACTGGAACCTACCCTTTGAGATTATGTGTGATGCTTCAGATTATGCTATAGGCGTTGTGTTAGGACAGAGAGAAAACAAATTACTTCATGTGATTTACTATGCTAGCAAAACTCTGAATGATGCCCAACTGAATTATACAACTACCGAGAAGGAACTGTTAGCAATCGTGTTTGCCTTGGATAAGTTAAGATCCTATCTGTTAGGTTCTAAGGTCGTAATCTATACTGATCGTGCTGCTTTGAAATACCTTTTGTCTAAGAAGGATACGAAACCTAGATTGATTAGATGGATCCTCTTGTTGCAAGAATTTTCTCTAGACATTAGAGACAAAGAGGGTGCAGAAAATGTAGTAGCAGATCACTTGTCTAGGCTAGTTGTTGATCATTCTAATGATTCTCTTCCTATAAGGGATAGCTTTCCTGATGAACAATTGTTCTCTGTTTCCCAATCACCTTGGTATGCACATATAGTGAATTATCTTGTTACTAGTCGAATGCCTCAACATTGGGGTAAACAAGATTGTTCTAGGTTTTTAGCCGAGGTTAAGAATTTCTTTTGGGACGATCCTTATCTGTTTAAGTATTGTCCAGACCAGATTATTAGGAGATGTATACCTGAGAGTGACCAGACCAATATTATCTCCTTTTGTCATGAACATGCATGTGGGGGTCATTTTAGTGCTAAGAAGACTGTTGCGAAGATATTGCAGTGTGGATTTTACTGGCCTTCGTTGTTTAAAGACTCACATAGTCAATGTGTTTCTTGTGAGCGTTGCCAGAGGTTAGGAACCATTTCCCGTAGAAATATGATGCCTTTGAACCCTGTTTTAGTGATTGAGGTCTTTGATGTGTGGGGGATTGATTTTATGGGTCCATTTCCTAATTCTTTTGGTTATCTTTACATACTTGTCGCTGTAGACTATGTGTCTAAGTGGGTTGAGGCGATTCCGTGTAGAACAAATGACCATAGGATCGTAGTCCAGTTTTTGAAAGAGAATATACTTACACGTTTCGGTACGCCGCGAGCTATAATTAGTGATGGAGGTTCACACTTTTGTAATAGACCGTTTGCTCTTTTAATGAAACAATATGGTATTACCCATAAAGTAGCTACCCCATATCACCCACAGACTAGTGGTTAGGTAGAGGTCTCCAATAGGGAAATTAAGCGTATTCTAGAGAAAACGGTTAATCCTAATAGGAAAGACTGGTCGTCGAGGCTTACTAATGCCTTATGGGCTTATCGTACTGCGTTTAAGACACCCATTGGAATGTCACCCTATCGTTTAGTTTTTGGCAAGGCATGTCACCTGCCTGTTGAGTTAGAGCATAGAGCCTACTGGGCTATTAAACAGCTAAACTTTTCACTTGACAAGGCAGGAGCTCACAGAAAGCTCCAGCTCAATGAGTTGGACGAGATTCGTAGAGATACATACGATAGTGCTAAGGAGTATAAGAACAAAATGAAACTTGTGCATGATAAGAATATTTTACGAAAGTCATTTTCTCCAGGTCAAAAAGTTCTTCTGTATGACACTCGTTTGCATCTATTTCCCGGGAAGTTGCGCTCTCGGTGGACCGGTCCTTTTGTGGTTCATACTGTTTTTCCTCATGGCACTATTGAGATTGAGACACCAGACGGTAGTAGTTCTTCAAAGGTTAATGGTCAGATATTGAAGCCCTTTTAGAGCCTTTTCCTACAGGTGATGTTGAGGAGGTCCCTCTGTAGGACCCTGTTTACCTTGATTGACCATCGAGGCAGTTTATATGTTGTATATTATTTTTGTAGGTTTTTGATTCCACTTCACCCAGGTACTATCTTTCCGACTTCTCTCTTTACATATTCCTCATGTTATTTATACTTTTGGTACTGTTCTTTAATTAGAAACATTGAGTACAATGTTAGATTTAAATTTGGGGGTGGGGTAGAAACTTTTTATTACTTTTTGTTACAATAAATAAACTCCAGAGCCTAGAAATTTATTCCTATTAAGGATGGCACTAACCAATCTGACTAGATGGAAACATCTATAAGAGTCTATTTATAAAAGCACGGAGCTCAGGTGTTAGAAATAACATGATAGTTTCACCGTATCTCGGAATCATCTTATTACTTCTGTTTTTGTTTTTGCAAATTTTTATGTTGATGTCTGCTGGGTTGAAATAGAGTGATTGAGTTACTAAAAAAAACAAAAACCAGACCAATTAAACCAATCGGAATAAAAATTGACACTTGGATAGCAATATGTGTGTGTTCTCCTTGTCTCCGTCGCCTAAACAAACGTGGAATGCAGGATCCACGGGAATTACCATGTAATCTGCTGAAAAGAAGCATGCGCTTGGATCCAAAAGATCTAATCATGTCGTTAAAAAAATAAAAATAAAGGTTTATTATAAAGTCGACCACTGGTTCCCTTGTATATGCCAGCTGTGTTAATGTAGATTTAGGATTGTCGACCACTGGTTCCCTTGTATATGCCAGTTGTGTTGATATTAGTCCAGACCAGTATCTCAATCCACTAGGTCATAGGTTCATCTTGGCATTGAAGTCCATTCGCAACCATCTATTTATATATTCATCTTCTTAATCTATTCATGTGATTTGTTTGATTCCGGATATTGATGTCCATAGTGCGACTATCTGAGTAGAGCTCTGTCACTTATATATGAATTTTAGTATATTTGAGTGCAAACTCATATACAGCAATTGGAATTTCGCATCAGGGTACTTCCTCCCGTAATCAATAAGTATGCCAACCAAGGAGGTTCTTTAGTGCATTCCAAGGTTCTGCGTAGATAGCTAGGGTCTGGAGTAAAGGTTTTGTGGGTGCACCTCTGGTAAACCCTCCCGAGACTATAACTCGGCCACTAGGGCCACCTAGGGGTTTAAAGGCTTGTTGCACATGCTAAGTGCAATCGACGATGCCTGCGACAGTGAGTTAGGATTTTATTTTGTAGTTTTGATTTGCTCGGGACTAGCAAATAATAAGTTTGGGGGTATTTGATAGATGCATTTATGTGTCTATTTTCATCTCTTTTGTGTATATTGTTAGTACCCACTTTTGTACTAATTTTGGTATTTTATCCCTTTGTAGGTGTTTTTGGAGGAATAGGCTTTTGCGGCAAAATTGGCTCGAAAAGTTGTTAAAGATACCGGGAAGGACATTTGCTATTCGGACTCTCATTTTGGATAAGGGGTAACCCATTTCCAAGCAGCTACTAAACACAGACCGGAAATGGATAGGGGGACACCATCTTTTGAACACTATTTTGGCGGACAGTGTTTTTCTCTCGACTGAAGATTAATCAGGACCGGATTTGGGAGAGATTTTCATCGGATTTTCGTGCTGGATAGGATGGATTGGGTCTGTTTTAGTCAAACAGGAGTGGTAAAGGATTTAGATACGCAAAGAAAGCAATCTTCCATGCATATTTCGTTGAATCAGGGCACGGGAAAATTACGGCAGTTTCATGGTTTATTTTTGGAAACAAACGTGAAGAAGTGGAGAGAAAATATCCTAGTGATTTGATTCTATCATCTAACCGATAATATCACTTCTAGAGACGTGTAGAAGAGATAAAGAGAGAAATAAAATTTGGAACTTTTGGTCGAAGAAAAGAAGGAAATTCTCAAGTTTTAGTTGCCCTATGATGTATAAAAAGGTTGATACGAGTCCTAGAAAGGGGAATGAATACTTTTGGGGAAGTTTAGAGCCTTAGAAAAGCCAGAAAAATCAACTTGAAGAGGACGAGTTCTGCTGCTGCTGCCGCCGGAGAAGAAGAAGAAGAACATACGACGCACATAGAATAGTCGCAGAAACTGTTGCCGTAGCTTTCATATTCAATACCCTTTGTAACAATTTTTCCAACAAATAGTTTCAGTTCGCAACAGTTCTATTCCTCTGTCACAGTAGGTTCTGTAACAATTATATTAGTTACAGAATCCGCTGCTTTTACACTTTTCACTCTTTTAATCAACTTTTGAGCACCAAAGATGTATTTTGAGAACATGATTAATATGAGGAGCTAAACCCCTTAGCCGAGGCGACGGAGGAAGCCATTGTTCCATGAAAAGTGGTATAATTCTATTTTAATTATTTTTGCAATCTTTTATATGATTATTTGCATAGAACTAATATAAGAAAATTGATTTTTATTGAGTAGTTGTGAATTGTTTTGATGGAACATGTTAGGTTTTAAAACTTTTGATGTTTCATGCTTTATGTTTACAATTATTACTTCAAAAATCTATTAGAGGCAAAATATTAGAATCGCTTTAAAAGAAAGAATTACATGAATATTGATTAAAGTTTATCACTTAATTGGTTAATGGTGGAATCCAGAGTCTCGGTGTTTTCTTTATATTTTTGATACAACTTTATTTGAATTGTTGAGTTTAATTTGAGTCTAGAAAATCCTTCACAAGTTCGAGAAACGAATCTTTTTACCACTATAACTACAAAACACATCAGTTACTCACCCAGGTATACAAACTACCCTCCGACCGAATTTATGCTACTTACTTTGATGGTGATGACAACCTTGAAGTTGATGAGGAAGCAAGGGATATATGGCTGAAATTTTTGCCACCTGATCGTGTTTTGCCGTTTGGGTGCAAGGATAACTTCTGGGAGATGGGGGATACTGGTCCTTGTGGACCTTGCACAGAAATCCATTTTGATAGAATTGGTGACAGAGATGCTTCTTCGTTGGTCAACAATGATGATCCAACATGCATTGAGATATGGAATCTTATATTTATTCAGTTCAACAGGGTAACGAATGGCACTCTGAAATCTCTTCCTATGAAGCATGTCGACACTGGGATGGGTTTTGAACGCTTGACTTCAATTCTTCAAAACAAAATCAGCAACTACGACACTGATCTCTTCATGCCCATTTTTGATGCAATCCAACAAACCACTGGAGTTCGACCCTATTCAGGAAGAGTTGGAGAAGATGATGAAGACAACATAGACATGGCCTATAGGGTTGTGGCAGATCATATTAGAACTTTATGTTTTGCAATCGCTGATGGATCTCGTATAGGCAATGTGGGTCGTGAATATGTCCTACGTCGTATTCTTAGACGAGGAGTGCGCTACGGACGTGAAGTCCTTAAATGTAAAGAAGGTTTTTTCAATGGACTTGTAGAAGTCGTGGTGGAATTAATGGGGAATGTCTATCCAGAGCTGAAGCAGGATCCAGAGAAGATTAGAAATACTATCAATAAAGAGGAAATGAATTTCGAAAAGACATTACTTAGGGGTATTAAGAAGTTTAAGAAGATTGTTAAAGAAGTTCAGGGGAAGGAAATAAGTGGAGAGGATGCGTTTGTCTTGCAGGATACCTATGGGTTTCCTTTGGATCTTACTCAGCGGATGGCAGAAGAAATAAACCTGCTAGTTGATGAAAAGGGTTTTGACAAGGAAATGGAGGAGGCAAGGGAAAGATCTAAGAGTGCCCATAAGGGTAGGAAGGGAGAGAATCAGTTGGGCATAATTTGATGCAACTTTGTTTTGTTCTCTTTTTGGTTGACTAGTGCTGCCTGTTTATTTCTCTTCTACTTCTTAATTTAGTTTACTACTTGTCATTGTCAGTGTACATCTTTGAATTTTAGACACTACTAGTCTACAACTACAACTTTCAGTTCAGTTCAGCAAACACTGCTAAATGTCAATTATTCAGCGACAACTATTTGTCAGATGTGGGGTTCAGAACCCCCCTATGATATTGTCACAGATTTGGATGCATTTTTGGATATACAAAGCTCCGATAAAGGAGAATCAAAAACTGAGTATCTTACTACCTTCTACATATATCAAGATTTAGAAGATTGTTTTTTATGACTACACATTGAGCAAATAGAAAAACAAAATAAAATCTTTTGAACTTAGTGGCTCAAGACTAGAGTGCCTTTCTCAGTGTGTACCCTTTTTCATATCAATTGAAGCGGCTCGAGATAGTATCATAGCTCTCAAGTTTTGAAACTGTTGAAGAAAACAATGAAACAGTTATTTCACACTCGGCTTTTGTTTGAAAGATAAATAAAGCTATCAGTAATTATAGACTAGACTAAACATCAAAAGTAAACAAGTGTAACATTTGTAGCAAAGGTTTGTAGATTTACCTTGTCCATGTGCTGCCATAGTGAGTGGAGAAGAGATAATCCTTTGGGCAATGGAAGCAATATCGTCCAAGGTAACCGCGTCTATTGCATTCAAGAAATCTTCAACAGGTTTCCTGCAAGTAGTAATTCTTCCACTTTAAACTTTGATGAAACATTGTACTTTTCCCCAAATGTAAATCAAGGTTTTCTGGTAATTCTAGTGAGTATGTTAAAGAAAATGGATCGCCCATTTTAAGCAGAGTAGAAGCTTAGCCATAAAGACGAAATAAAAGACAGAACAACAAAGATAAAACTATGCACAAGAGTGTCAATAAAGCAGTCCATACCTCTCTCCATACGTCAATATTTGTCGCCCTATATCTTCTGATGCAATTGTCTGGAGAAATTACAAGATTCAAATATTTGAATAGAAGGATAGCAGACTTACGTGTATAAGCATGCTACTATATAAATGTTGCGAGTTGTACTTATAAATAAGAATAAATAAGAAAAGGATTCTTACTCTTGATTCCATATTCATCAGGACTGCAGATTTAGCTGCCTCCTTTGCTCTGTTTAGTTCGTACTCTTTCACTGCCAAGAGAGAAGTAACTTTCAAATACTAATTCCAAAGATTGACACATCTAACCCAAGAAACCAGACTATTGAAAAAGATAAAGAGTGGAGCAGACCGTCTCCTGGTGTGGCAACATCCTGAAATTCTCTTACTAACAAATTCACAGCTAGAAAAACATACTCGGAGTCCTAATACATGAAAAGAAAAAGAAAAGAAAAAATCAGTCCCCAAGGTCATTCACATAATAATAACATTTGTGTATGGTGCATACAAGTCAACATATGAAAACTGGCCAGTACTTGTTGCCCATAAGAATACTATGATCACAAAGATGCAAACAAAATGTAATTGCCAAAGTATGTGTTTAACTAAATGCAAAATGCAGGAATGTATATAACATTTATTTATATGATTGAACACTGAAAAATAATTGAAGACTTGACCTAACACACAGTTATGTAAAGCCAGCAAATGTGATAGTTAAAAAAGAAAATCAAGAAACAGCAGCGCCAATATAAAGACATTCTAATTGAAACACATACAAGAGAATCTTTAACGGAGTCTTGACAAAAGAAAGAATCCCATGCAAAGATTGAGTTGATTATCTTAGTGAGTTTGTATTTCTAGAGAAACACCAAAATCCTCTTTTAAGTAGATTTCTGATCCATGTACATATCTTATTCTAACCTCTCCCTACTAGTGCATTTGCTGTCATTTTACTTCTGATAATAATAACAATAAAAAAATGGATCATATGGCTGCATAATTCATACTACGTTGGGGTATGACTCATGAGGTACTTGATTACCTGATGCAAGTAGTAAAGGACGATGGTAGTGTGATCGAAAAGACGGACAGATGAAAGCTTCATCAATTTGGATGGTTTATATTTGGTTTAGTTCCTAATGATCAACATGGACCCATGAGTCTACAGTAAAGATCAACAACTCCATCCAATATCACCTCAAGATTATAGATTGCTTCTTCATTTCAAAGTAAACTTAAAACTAATAGACGATAAAATGAAAGTTCAAACTTCAAAGTAATGAATATGCAACTAATAGATCAAATTTTCGGAGCAATCTAATAATGAGGCGGAGCAATCTAATAATTAATAAATTCAATGGGAAAACAGATAAACATAGAGTTCGACACAACGACAGCAAACAACGAAAATCATATGAAGAGAAAACATATATAGATGTACTTACAATTGTAGTATGAATGCCAAAAAGACCACTTCTATCGTATATGGCGTTGAATGCTGTAAATGATTGTGTTTCTGTATGTTTATTTAGGACACGGCGATCTGCTCATGTAAGAGTGTCAAAGAGTATCAGTATACATAAAACATGGGAAAAGGAAGAAAGGAACATAAATTTTCATTGTCTACTCTTCGTGTCAATCAAATTGAACAAAAGTAAGATATAACTTACATAATCGTGAGTACATTCCTTTCCCTGGACCCCCTTGCGAGAAAGAGCCACCACCTCCCATGAGAAACTGCAAGAGGATGACATGTTAGTTTTATCTTGACATTGGGAAGATAAAGAAAGGGATAGAGGAACATCCAAAGAATAACAGGAACAGTGAAGAAAGAAAAATAAATAACACAATTCTAAGTGCACTTTGGATAAGCTGACTTATCTCGCACCCACGGAATGATTCAAAAATGGGTGTCAAAAATAAATAAAAAATCGAAGGGTGCAAAGTGCAGTCTGGATTGACAAGATCAAAATTCAGGACCTGAAGGACAGTCAATTGCATACACTCCTTTTCTGCTTGCCAGCCACCGGGAATTTCAAAAGCAAAAGCTATATCTGTGGTCTGCAATCAAAACAGGGAGGAAAATATAATAGAAAAGGTAAGGATCACTGATAAATTGGTTTCAATGGAGCCCAAATGAATAAGAGATATCAATTTACACACCGGTGTTTCAGCTTGACAACGAAACTCTCCTCCAATATAAACAGATTTTGGCTTCATTGGATGAGGCACCGCAGGAAGGTCAGATAGAAGTGGCTTTGCAATAGATAAGAGCTCCTCGTGTTCAAGTCCATACGCAGAAAGTACAATACGAGGAGCTGTGTAATTTTCCTGAAATGCTCAGTGCAATATACAGTCTAAAATTAGAATGAACCCAAGACTCGGAACAAATACTCATATTGTCAGGTTAAAAATGATATAAGTGTATATAAAAGTAATAAAAGACATAATGTTATGGATCTTGAACTTACAGCAACAAATTTTTCCAAGAGATCTCCATTTAATCTATCTACTGCATCTTCAGGAGCCAGAAGGGGATTCGCCAGTGCACCAGTGTATCCAGTAGAATGAAGCGCTTCCAAAAGTAACCCCTGAGGATTATTTTTAAGTTCCTGAATGTCTTTTTTCACCTTCTCAAGCTGCAGTAACAGAAACAAAACTTCCATAAACATCAATTACAAAAATCTCACAACATCATTGAATGTCCAAAAGACACCACCAAAACAAAAACATTACCTGTTCCTTAACATCCCAATCAAGGAACACAGGGTTTCTCACAGAATCCACAAGCAACTCCACCATCTGAGGCGCATAAGTCTTTAACGCATCATAAGTATAACCCATCTGCTCACGAGAAGCCGAAGCAGTCACATGTCCACCAATTGCCTCCACTTCTCTCACAACCCTCAAATGACTCCTATTCGCCGTACTCTTAAATGCCATACTCTCTAACAAATGTGTACACCCACATGTACTCGGTGTCTCATAAATCGAACCACTATCAACATACAATCCAATCGACGCAGTAGGACCCTACAACAAAAACTGAACTCAACATCAAAATACCAAACCAAAAATTAACAGATTCAACCGAAAATGTAAAATTCAACATTACCGTAGAATCTTGCGATGCAATGCGTACACCATTAGGTAACGTTGTCATCTTAGTCTCAGATGGTTTGACATAATCAGGTAAGGGAGATGGATTGATAACCCCAGGTAAAGGGAAATTAAGAGGAGGTAGGGTTTTAGAGTTTTCTCCAGTAAGCCAGTTGAATAAACTTCCAGAAGAAGGTGCTGAAGCTACAGAAGCTGATGTCGCGAACCTATTCTGACCGTAACCCTACATTTTTAATCGATCAATCCAAAAAAAAAAAAAAAACTAGGAAACTAGATCGATCAATGTGAGAGTGAACATAAATGAAGTAAGATTGTTGATGAGGATTACCTTGAGAGCTCCTCGGAGCCGAGAAATTGAATCTCTGTACATGATTGCTGGTTTGTGATGGTGAAATCAGAAACCCTAGAGGTGGATTTTCGAGGGTTTTTGAGTTTTTCTTCTTTGCGTATAGAGAAGAGAGAGACTTGTATTTTGGGAGACTGTTTGGAGGATCGTTTTACTCGGTCTTTTCATCAATGTTCGGAAACGGGTTTGGACATGGGTCAGTCAGAGCATGGACCTTTGCTATTTGGGTCCGGAAAGTCAATTTTCCAACTAAATACTACCTCCGTTTCAAAAAAATAGGCTGGTTTCATGTTCAACCAGCCTATCTTTTTGAAACAAAGGAAGTACAACTAAATAGAAGTAGCACTAAGAGCTTCTACATTGGTGAATGTAGGTGTTTCTTATGTGGCTGCACGTTTAAGACATCTCATGGTATAAAATCATAAAATCACAAATATTTGGAGAAAATTTCATCTCCAATTGATAAAGTTATCGATCCCCATTTTATTTATTTATTATTAGTCATGATGCAATTGGTTAAAATTATTTTTTATTTTCTCTTTTCAATAATTTTCATTAATAAAAGCGTGATTTGGATGGGAAGACGTCTTCTAGGTGAATGTCTAAAAGGTTCAATCCAGAGGATGTCTAACGTTGTTTTTTTTGACACATGATCCTCCCATCCATGGGATGGAGATGTATTTTTGTAAATATAGTTGTGTATTCTACGTGGCACAACACTTTTACCCCTAAATACTAATCATTGGAGAAGATCTCAGAGCAAAGGAAGTGGGATGAGAACTCTTATTCTGAAAAAGTTTGATCAAATTAGGTATTATTAAGGGTAGTGGATAGGTCCACTTTCACCTAAACTCATCCATACGCTCCTTCATATGAAGGAGTGTGTCACGGTGGAGACTAAGAGGCTGGAGATCTTACGTTCGGAAAAAAAAAATCATTGAGCGACTGATGATCAATCTGTCAAACATTTGTATATATTTTAATTATTTTTAAAATTCTCTGTTTTTTTGCAATATTTTCAAACAACCAAATGACATAGTCTTCTAAGTGATATGTTAATTATGTGCTTCGTGTAGATATGTGAAAACATAGACGAAAAGTAATGCTTTATGAACAAAGGAACTGAAATCAATAGGCATTAGTTTTAGGACGTCGTTCAAGGCACGATCATTTAAAAAAAAAATTGCAAGAGAATTGGAAAGAAAAAAAAAGTCAAAGGGAAAAGGAAAAATTGTATATGAAAAAGACAACGAAGGTCTAGTGACTAAATCAAAAAACATGACTTCCCATTTAAGATTATAGCAAATAGATCCAATGATGTATACAACTCTCTAAAGTGATGAATGATTTTCATAATCATGATGATCCGGAATCTCTTACTAGATACTCTGACATTTGTGTTTTTAAACCGCATGAACTCACAACAGAAAAGTCGATGAAGGCAAGTAAATCAAGCAACATCTTTAGGAAGATTAAATAGGATGATGAGAATAACTTGTACGTAGTGAGACAAATTTACGCAGCAAGAGCATCCATAAAGAGGATGGTATGGGATAGGAGAGTGTCTATGGGAAAATCTCAGTGGTTACCCGAGAAACATTAATACACAATAAGAAGTAGGTAGTGGAAGGCAAAGTGACTTGTATTTTCTTGGCGCATCTGAAGATGATATCCAATTGGCTCAATGCTTCTAGCAAGTTATATTATAGATTTTACTTACAAGACAAACAAGTACAACACCATTGTTAAACATTGTTTACCATACTTCGGATAATTAAATAAACTTTCACGGTGGTGTAGGGATTTACGGATAGGGATAATGATGAGGGGTTTATTTAAATGTTAGAAACCTTGAAGGAAATTTATCATAGCAATCAAACTCCAAGATCCATAGTAATATATAAGGGTAAAACACTAATGAATGCCATAGAGGTAGTTTTCATGGACGCCAAGCATTTTCTTTGCACATATGGCACATACGACGAAACATCAAAACGAATTTTAGGGTCATATCCATAGACCAAAGCCGCAGAAAGATAGTATTCATGAGAAGGCTGAAGATTAGCGTCCTAGTAAACTAACTCTGGAAAATGATAGGAGGGGAACAAGAGAATAGCCAAAGAGTATGCATCCAATATGTTAAAATGAAAGAATTTTCAACATCATTGAGATTTGATAGTACATTCAAATGTCCGAGGAAGGAGTATAAATCTAATTTGGAGAGTTTCATTTATATTTGGAAAATGGATGCCGAATAAGCTGTGGTTTATTGATTGATACAACTGTTGGAACTGTTCAAAGAAAATTTTGTGTATGTATATACCTACCAAGATAGGTCGTACAAAAATGAGGCGACAAGTGTAGCAGAAGGCTCTCATGGATGTTTAAAAAAACTACCTCAATGGAGTCCAAATGATGTAGTTACAGTACAAGAAGCTAACCAACAATACACCAAGGATGATTTTATCAAGATTGAGAGGAAAATGGAAGAGAGTATGATGAAAATGTTGACCACGTTGTTTCTTAAACTTGAAAAAGCGGGGGTCTAACAACCACACCCAATATTTCTTTCGGCAATCTGTATGGACTAACTCCAATATCATTCCAAGAGAATCAACTAGACATTCAGACTCAGCTAAGGAAATATATCCAAGAGTTATTTCTCAATTTCTCAATACAATCTGCATTCGAACAATTAGAGATCTGTGAGCCTAATTGATATGAGAAATAACTTGAAAGGTACCAAACACCAATGTTCAAGTGCCAATCAATTTCAATCAACAACCAAAGGTTGGATTTACCAATTGATTGAATTACGCACAACCTGTGATATTTAAATTATATAAACAAATATAATGCGGAAAAGAAATAACACAGACACCATAAGTTTTGTTAACGAGGAAACCGCAAATGCATAAAACCCCCGGGACCTAGTCCAGATTTGAACACCACACTGTATTAAGCCGCTACAGACACTAGCCTACTACAACTTAACTTCGGACTGGAATGTAGTTGAGCCATAACCAAATCTCACACCGATTAAGATACAGTTGCGTTCCTTACGCCTCTGAAACCCAACAGGACTCTACGCACTTGATTCCCTTAGCTGATCTCACCCACAACTAAGAGTTGCTACGACCCAAAGTCGAAGACTTTATAAACAAATTTATCTCTCACATATAAGTCTATTCTGATAGATAAATCTATCTCCCACAGAAGTACCTATGAAATTTTGTTCCGTATTTTGATAAATCAAGGTGAACAGGAACCAATTGATAATCCGGTCTTATATTCCTAAAGAACATCCTAGAAATATCAATCACCTCACAATAACTTAACTATATGGTAGTAGAATAAGTTATTGTGGAATCACAAAGAATGAGACGAAGAGCTTTGTGGTTACTTTTTATATCTTACCTATCAGAGATAAATCTTGAGCCAATCTTAGAGAAGATAGTACTCAATACGATAGAACAAGTAAGATCAGAACACGCAACTACGAATAAAATAGTTGGGTCTGGCTTCAGAATCCCAATGAATTCTTTAATTCGTTAACCTATAATGGTTTTAGGAAAAACCTAGGTTAAAGGAGATTCGACTCTAGTCGCAACAAGTATCACACATGCGGTGTGGGGATTAGGTTTTCCAGTTGCTATAGTTCTCCCTTATATAGTCTTCAAATCAGGGTTTGATAGCTTTAAAACAAAGCAATCAATATTCAACGTTAGATGAAAACCTGATTTAAGATTCAAGCTAAGTTTGCTTAAAACAAAATAAATATCTCTCCACCGTTAGATGGTCTTAGTTTGTTACACATAATTGAAATATACCTTCATTTAGATATGGGTAATCGTACCTAAACTTGTATATTGAGTTGACTCAATAACAGTTAACCGAAGTTAGCCATATGAACACTTTTGTATTAACCACATTCATCTAACACTTCTAGATGAAATGATAATCAAATGAATCTAATTGTGTTACTCATAGAGTTTTTCAATTGTTTATAATATCATAGAAGTATACAAGACACAATTGAAACAAAATCGGATTGATTCAAGAGAATTAATTCATGAACATTTAGCGGCGGTTTGCAAAGATTGCATTCCTTAATTTATAAATGTATTTGTTCATGAGTATGAAACCATACTTAACCGATTTTAGAACTTTAACCAACTCAGTTTGCAAACGGTACGCAAACTTAAGTTCCGGACTTTGGTCTTGTCCGACAGTTCGCAACCGGTATGCATACTGTCGTTCCGGACCTAACTCAGGTAGAACCGTTCGCATACTGGTATGCATACTTGGTTCCCGGACTTTAACAGTTAAAACCGTTCGCATACTGGTGTGCAAATTGGTTTCCGGACCTGAATCTTACTACAACAGTATTCATATTGGTATGCATGTTGTGCTATATCCAGACAATGGTTAATTATTCTAAACTCCCATTTCAATCATTGAAACATCCTAAGAAGACGAAAATAGTTGTCTCACACAAACTATTAGCTTATAAGTAATTTCAAGTCATCGAATGATCAATTCAAAACATTCCAAGTCGACATCAAATGACTGTCTCACACAAATCATGTAAGATGTTTCAAGGCAATTTTCACATGATCATCTTTTGACTTATTATTTAATTTCCAACAAATAAATTGTTTTCCAACTAAACTCGTCAAGAATAATGATGAACGTAGCTAAAGCAAAAATCTTCCAACACATATTTCGAAAAATATATAAGCGAGTTAACCTCAGCTCGAAATATCAAATGTGTATAATATAAAAATATATATAGTTATACGACTTAGTCTCAATAGGACATAGAATAGAATAGACTTATGAGTGATAGATAAGTTTTAGTCTCCACATACCTTTTGTTGATGAAGTTCCTCCAAGCTCTCCTCAGTAGATCTTCGTCTTCAATCGATGAACGCCGTGAAGTCTAAAGCTCAACTACACATTCTATCCTAATCCGAGACATAGCTATAAGTAGACTAGAACTCAAGACTTATAGTTCTGATCACCTAAAATTTATAAACAAGCTTGTGATAACAATGCTTGCGAGTTCGACCGAGCAGTGCTCTAACATAACTTATTTCGAAGGTGTTAGACTGGACAATCCATATTATGATGAAGTGAAAGCACGGGGATAACAAAATACACCACCAAATTTATTTTTTTGGACCTATAATACAAAACCTAATGCATTCGAAAGTTGACCAACTTAATGATCCTTGAACAATATGTATATACGGTTTATCTTTCTTGTATAATCAGTAGTTTAGATCAAAGATCTGTGAACCTGATTAAGTACAAGAACTTATGAACGATCTCAAAAATCAATATCCAAGACAGCCTAATATGTACTGTAATAGTACGTGAACCAAATTCCAACAAGAACAAGTTTGTAAACTTTATATCAAGATACGAATTCTCAAGAACAAGTCTTGCAGGCTTTATATAGTTTTAGATAAAAACTGTCTAGGTTTATTATTGAATCACCTGCTTTTTTACTTTAATTATATAAAACACAAATATAATGCGAAGTAAAAAGTAAAGAAAGACACACAAAAATTTTGTTAACGAGGAAAATTGCATCAGCAGAAAAACCCCGGGACCTCGTCTAGTTTTAATACCAAGTCGTATTAAACCGCTACAAACACTAACCTAATATCAGACATTGGACTGGAATATAGTTGAGACCGAATCCACCATCCAGGAAATTAAGTTACGCCATGCTCCTTACGTCTCTTGAACCTCGCAAAGCTCTAAGCACTTGATTCCATTAGCTGACACTTTTACAACCTAAGAGTTGCTTCAGCCGCAGTGAAGACTTTTTGGGTTTTGAATCCACAAAACACCGGTTTTGATTTCCCTTATAGGTGTGAACCAAGTTTTTGGAATTCTTGTGTTTATTCTGAATAGTTACAAGGTAAAAGTAATATTAAAACAAACTTGTAGATTAGGAATTATTATACTCTTCAAAACTGAAAGGGAAACCTAATTATTTTACAACAAGAATAACTAGAATAAATATAAAGATATCTTGTTAAAACTTCTCAAGGAATTTATGAGATACCTTAATTAAAGTTTTCTTTCTAGTTCAGATTTCGAACAACTAGTGTTGGTATACGATCGTGAACTGAAATCTATCAAACCTCGGGTTTATGATCAACAATTCTTGGATGGCCTTATATCAAAAGAGAAAGAACTTGAAATAGACAAGAATTATTGAATTAACCTAGATTACAAGTTGTGTAACTATCAAGAAGATTATTACCAACTCGTGATTTGTGATCCACAAAATAAAGTCTTAGTGTCTCAGTACTCTTGTTCACGAAGAACAAAAATAGTGGAAAACAATCTTATGAAGCTTACACCAATTTTCCAAGGGATGATTTGTGTAGCTTACATGAACCCTTTATTTATAGTAAACGGTTGCTTTAAGCCTAACCAAGTTCATGAGATATTTCCTTTTACAAAGACTCTCCTTAGTTAGAGAGTTTTTCCTAAGTTACGTGTCTTGCATAAATAATTAAATTGTAAAATAAATTCTAATTTAACTTAAGAAGACACTTTAATATTGTAATCAATTGTGTGTGGAAGAATATCCATCTTGCCTAGATAAGGAAACATCAAAAACTTGACCAAAAAAAGGCATCTAGTCATGTTTTCATGCTCAAGTCCGTGAACCGTTACAAACAGTTCATGGAGTGTTTCCTATTCATGAATTGCAACACTTAATAAGTGTTTCTTTAATAAATCAATCATAACTTCTCTGTTATTACCCGAAATTGAGTGATTCTTAGCATGTTAAATTCGTACTCTCGTTATCTACAATATGAGGACCTTTACAGGGTTAAAGGTTATTTTCACTAAAGTCACGGCTCAAATATCCTCGAGTCCATAGATAAATGCATGCTTACCATCATATGAATTGTTCCATAGAGTGAGCATTTGTTTCGATAGATTAGAAAGGTATAATTGAACAAGAGTACAAATGAAATTGGTCACCACACAACTTTGATGATGAATTCCTCATTGATTTCTTCGTTTGATCTTCAGTCTTCAATCTTCGAGGGTTATTCAGTGATGTGTGTCAACTACGTACTTATAGTCCTAGTACGAGACTTGACTTTAGTATACTAGAAATCAATGAAAAAGCGGGGATCTAACAACCACACCCAATATTTCGTTTCGTCAATCTGTGTGGACTAACTCCAATATATTTCTAAGAGAATCAACTAGGCAGTCAGAGTCAATCAAGGAAAATACATCCAAGAGTTATATCTCTGTTTCTCAATGTAATCAGCAAATCAAACAGATAGAAATCTGCGAGCCTGATTATTATGAGAAACAACTTAAACGGTACCAAAGACCAATGTTCAAGTGTCAATCAATTTATATCAAAAACCAAAGGTTAAATTATCTAATTGATTGAACTATGCACAACCTGTCATATTTCAATTATATAGAAAATATAATGCGGAAAAGAAATAACACAGACACCATAAATTTTGTTAACGAGGAAACCACAAATGCAGAAAAACCCCGGGACCTAGTCCAGATTTGAACACCACACTGTATTAAGCCGTTACAGACTCTAGCCTACTACAAGTTAACTTTGGACTGGAATGTAGTTGAGCCCTAACCAATCTCCCGTTCCTTACGCCTCTGAATCCCAACAGGACTCTACGCACTTGATTCCCTTAGCTGATCTCACCCACAACTAAGAGTTGCTACGACCCAAAGTCGAAGACTTGATAAACAAATCTGTCTCACACAGAAAAGTCTATTGAATAGATAAATCTGTCTCCCATAGAAATACCTACGAGTTTTTGTTCCGTCTTTTGATAAATCAAGGTGAACAGGAACCAATTGATACACCGAACTTATATTCCCGAAGAAAAGCCTAGTAATATCAATCACCTCACAATGATCTTAACCGTATGGAAGCGGAAAAATATATTGTGGAATCACTAACGATGAGACGAAGATGTTTGTGACTACTTTTTATCTTACCTATCAGAGATTGAATCTCGAGCAAATCTTAGAGAAGATAGTACTCAATACGATTGAACAAAGTAAAATAAGAACATGCAACTACAGAGAAAATAGTTGGTTCTGGCTTCAGAATCCCAATGAAGTCTTTAAGTCATTAACCTATAATGGTTTTAGAAAAACCTAGGTTAAAGGAGAATCGGCTCTAGTCGCAACTAGTATCACACAGGAGGTGTGGGGATTAGGTTTCCCAGTTGCGAGAGTTCTCCCTTATATAGTTTTCAAATCAGGGTATGCAATCAATGTTACCTTGGTAACAAAGCATTCAATATTCACCGTTAAATGAAAACCGGATTAGATTCAAGATAATATCTTTCAACCATTAGATCGAACTTAGCTTGTTACACACAAATGAAAAGTGACTTAATTTAGATATGGGTAACCGTACCTAAACGTGTACACTTGGTTTGCTCAACAATAGTTAACCGAAGTTAGCCATATGAACACTTTCATATCAACCTTGTTCATCTTAATCACAACTAGTTCAAATGACTCAAATGAAACTAGTTCTTGAGTTGTTCAATTGTTTATATTCTAATAGAAGTATACAAGACACAATTGAAGCAAAATCGATTTTGATTCACTCGAATCAATTCATGAACATTATAGCCACGGTTTGCAAAAGATTGCATTCCTTAATTTATAAATGTATTTGTTCATAAACAAACCGATTTTAGAACTTAACCCACTCAAGTATGCAAACGGGTACGCATATCTAAGTAGCCGGACTTGGTCTGGGTTCACCAGTATGCAAATGGGTACGCATACTGTCGTTCACGACCAAACTAAGTTGAATTACCGGACTTGAACTGTTAAGACGGTACGCATACGGGTATGCATACTAAGTTCCCGGACTTTAACTATTAAACTAGTACTCATACGGGTATGCATACTATGGTTCCCAGACTTGGAGTAACTTGCAACAGTTAGCATACAAGTTCGCATACTGTGTTATATCCAATCATTGGTTAATCGTTCTAAACTCCATTTTAATCATTGAAACATTCTTTGAAGACGGGAATAGATGTCTCTCACAAAATATTAGCCTCGAAGGAATTTTCAAGTAATCAATAGATCAATACAAAACGTTCCGAGTATACATTAAATGACTATCTCACACAAATCATGTAAGATGTTACCAGGCGATTTTCACATGATCATCTTTTGACTTTCGTCAAGAATAAAGATGAATTGGTTAAAGCGAAAGCTTACCAACACATATTTCGAGAAATATGTAAGCGAGTTAAACTCAGCTCGAAATATCAAATGTGTATAAAATAAAGTCCATATAGCTATATGATGTGATTTTAATATAGTGGTAAAAAGGATTTGAACTCTAAGACTTGTGAAGATTCGAGTTTTTAAATTTAATAAAATATACAATAATATTGCAAATGGTGCAAGAGGTACTGGAACTAAGGATTCGGCCAATCTTCATAACATAAGGTTCAATTATTTATTCTCAATAATTTAGCTCAAGAAATGTAAACATGGACTCTTATTTTTGCCAAGGTAGATTCTAAAAACATTAGTAAATCGTAAGCATGGGACATCAAACATCTAAGCAAGCATGACCCATCTAATAAAATAATAACTAATTAATCAAAATCATATTTCAATTAATATTAGTGCAAAAGTCATAAAAAATAATAAAATAAATTTACCCATGTATGAAGTTCGGCCTCCTCCGTCGTCCCAGTGTTGGGGTTTAACTCATCATGTCGAAAACGCACTCAAAATATGTATTCATGGCTCAAAAAGTGTTTACAAGAAGAGAAAATAATGAAACAGGAAATCTGCAACAGCACAGGTGCGTTAGAGACCGACTGTTTCAACTCTCAACTGTTATGATGAAGATAATCGTTACAAATCTGAAGATAAATGTTGCAGAAGAGGATGAAGAAACTGTTACAATGAAGATAAATGTTGCAAACCAGTTGAAGAAACTGTTACAACTAGTTGAAGAAACCGTTACGACGGATGAAGAAATCGTCGCTGTTTCCCTGTTCTTCACGAGCAGCAGCAGCAACAACAATAGAGTTCTGAAAACTCTTGATTCACGCCTCCTGAGCTCTCTTCTCGACCCCAAACTCTCGACACCGCTTCCTTGTACCTCTAGAAATCTATTTATACTCCTGAGCCTCATTTAATCATGCCATATCTCCCAAATAATCTTCATTTATCACTATTATTCTCTACGGCCAAAATTTCCATTTTTTGATCTTCCACGCGTTCTCAGCTGTCAACCTTCCTTATTTATCTTCTTCTAGCATCTCTGTAGTGCAACACACTCGAAACTCATGCATTACACGCCTCAAACTCGTGTCAAATTCACTTGAACCAGTGAAAACTTGTGTCCACTGTTTTGGATTGAAACACGTTATTAAGCAAATTTATATCGGAAACAACACCCATACTAGATTCTTATATCCTCTAGGAACAATCCCAACTAATTCCAGCCCTTTAGTCTACCCAAAATTACTCCAAAAATCCGACTGAAAATCTGCCAGTGAAAGGGAATATTTTCCCGCCAAAAATATTTTTTGAATTTGGGAAGAAAGTCAGCCCTTTTTCATGGTCGCCCCTTATCCGTTGCTGGAGTCTGAATAACACTTGTCTCTTTGGGTGCCTTTAGTAATTATTCTGTGGTGTTTTCAACACTTTTTTCGGGGTTCCTCCGGTGCATTTCTGGGGTGCCTTTAGTACTTTATCCTGGGGTGTAAAACACCACTTTTCGAGCCAATTTTGCCGCAAGATCTTATTCCCTAGAAAAGACTTAAAACTACTTTATTAGAAATAAAATGAGTCCTAGATAATGTGGTTATGGGTGAAAATGCGTCACACTTACGTGCTTATAAAATTCCCCCACACTTACATTTTGCTAGTCCTCGAGCAAAACCTTAAGACCCGCTCAACAGCTGGTCATTTGCGTAACACCAAGAGAGACCCGCTCAACAGCTGGTCATTTGTGTAACACCAAGAGAGACCCGCTCAACAGCTAGTCATGTGAATCAAAAGAATAGACCCGCTCAACAGCTGGTCATTTGTGTAACATAGAGAAAGACCCGCTCAACAACTGGTCATAAGAAAACAAAAATAATAGACCCGCTCCACAGCTGGTCATATTTATTATATATATATATATATATATATATTTAATTTATTTATTTAGACCCGCTCCACAGCTGGTTATAATATACCTGCAAACCTACAATAGACCTGCTCAACAGCTGGTCATAAATTGCAAGAAATTTCCTGGAAAAAAAACAAAAAAAAGTAAAAAGTTAACCACATATTGAACCTGCATCAATGTATTGAGAACTTATCAGTAATCATCCCAAAAGAAATTAGTCACTGCTTTTAAATTCTTTAAGACTAATATAAGGATTGTGCAAGACTAATACAAGAAATGCTAGGTTATGCTAAGGGATTACACTTTTAGTATTCTGAACAACCTGATTCATTTTGAGGTTTCAACTAGAAGTGTGTACAACTCAAATGTCATGCCATCAAGCATTAATTCATTCTACGTTTTCAACTACTAGAAGATCCTTTCTATGGAGAAATTAGAACTGCAGGTTCTTAAAACAAACATCAGAAAATAAATAGAGCCAGCGTATACCTTATCACCCATGAACTTAGGCAAACATATTGGGTTAATTATGACACATGGATTAGATAAGTATAAACTTCGACAGTCCATGGTTCAGACAGATATGTAATAGATTCGCAAAAAAAAATGCAATTGCCTATACAAACTTGAGCAACAGATTGAACCATATTCTTAAATATCCACACAAACTCACCTTGTTAAGGAGCAGGGTCTCCAACAGTACTGTAAAGGGTATTATTGAAAGTTTTGTCATCTGCACAGAAAAGTCATTTCATCCAGATTAGATTTTAATACTAAAACCAAATTAAACTAATCTGATCCTAATTTTTCTTTAAAACGATCATAATATAAAATTAAAATAGTTAACCTGGTAGAATCCAGTGGAATTGATTCCAAGACTTAAATTGAGAAGTCCAATAGACACATCATTTAGGATCCTGAATAGCATTACAGTTCCGGTGTCAACTTCCTAAGTTTCAAAAACACTGAATCTTTTTCCCATATGATGTGTGCAAAGTGTAACCATTAGATGCCAACTAGATAATGTTGTAGCTGCAAATAAAAGATAAGGTTGAGAAAAGAGTGGATCAGAAAATTTCAAATCTGGGGATCAAAAACCCCAAATTAAGTGCCAAATAATAAACAATATAATACCGAGATCGACAATTCCCCTGAGAAGCGTCGTAAATTTATAACAAATTACATGGCAAGTAGGAATCAGTGAATAACTCTTTCAATCGCTAAACACTAGGAACTGAATAACTTAACACCCACCAATGAGGTATAAAAGCGATGTCGATATATGAAAGCTTGTTCAATTCTGATATTTATACCTAGAATATGAGGCAGGAAAAACAATATATGCATTTGCTTTCTGGAAAAAAAGAAGAAGAAAAAAGATCAGAGGTAGGAAAGACGGAGAAAACTATGGAAATTAAGAACAAGCTTTTGCACTTACCAAGCAAGCTCAGCCCCTATGTTTGTATGAAAGATGTTAATCAACATTCATCTTCCTGTCCCACTCGGGTATGTTAGCCTATAATCCGTGACCATTACCTGTATACCTCACATGAGAGACAACATAAACAAATCAATCTCACCATTTATACAAATCCTACAAGTTCAAAACAAGAACACGGCCACAAATAAGTAAATAGTACTGATGACCATAATAGTTGGAAGCACACAAACAACTCCAAAGTAAACTAAAACATATGAAAATGAACAAGCCGAAAGCCCAAAGGAGAGATACCTTGTGAACATGAAGTAAACTAATCAAACCAAGGAAACTGACAACAAACATGAAAATATTTAAAAACTAAACCATAAAATAACCCATATGATCGTCATCTACAGTACAAGACGTCATGCGAAGGAGACTATCCTGTGTAGTTAAACACTGCATCAGAGATAACATTGACTCTTATTCTAAACACTACACTTAGTCAAAACTTAAGTGGGTCGTTTATGTTGATGCCTTGCAATGAGTAATTAATCTCAGATAACATAAATTTAAAAACACAAACATGTATAAAAACAAATCAAGAACTGTTACAGGGCCTACGGCCCATGGATGTGCGGTCCAAAAAGATAGTCTTTTGGTCTTCCCTTTTCCATGTATATAAAGTATTTATGCATGTAACTATACTAACTCTAATCAATGGAAAATACTTTTCTTTGTGCCTCTTTTATCTTTCTCTATATTTCTCCTTCAAAACGTTTTCAGCACGAGTTCTTCCCTGCGCTAAAGATTTTTTTTTTTCAAGTTCTTATCAATCGTTTAGGTCATCTGCAATTGGGGATTTATGGATCTAGATATTGGTCCTATTAAATCTCATGTTCGTGGAGAACATCTCCAGTTCGTGGTGGAGAAATTCCGATCCCGTAGATTGGTTCTTCCTCACAATCAAGTACGGTATCTCAAGACAAGGTATCTCTCAATCGATCCTTTTCTTTGATAATATGCAACCTTTGTCGTTTCACATGGGTCTGTTTCTATGTTGACTTGTTTTAATACTGTTCATTATTTGCTTCATAATCTATTATCAGGAAGAGTATGATTGGTGTGTGTATAGATTAACCTTTGTTTATTAGTCTTTGGTTATGATTTTTGTCCTATGTTGTTTTCTATAGACGCAAAATGATTTTTTCTTGGTTTATCATATAGATTTTATAAAACCATTTACTTTTTCTTTTGCAATCAACGATTATGCTTTTGTCTTTTAAGCCTAGAGTTGTAGGACTACCTGTTTGGTTTGTTATAAAAATAAAATAATAATAATAGCAACAAAGACTCATTGTTTTAACATTTTAAAAAAAAATTTTATCAGTATATGAAAGTCTTCTGTCTGTGTGTCAATGAAATAGGTTAAATTTTATCTAGTCATGTATATGCCATATTCATATTATGTACGTATTATTTGTTTACAAATTTGGTCGATGTTTATACTGTTAATATGAGGGATGATTTGTTTGTATTTGTATGTCATGGAATATGTTAATTGATTTTTTCAAAGCTGTTTTGTGTAACGCCAAAATCTTAGGTTAGATTTCATTTAATCCTGTATAGTTATGATTTTGTGATATTTATTTACTATAATTATTGTGTGTTGTTACATTTTTCTCATAAATTTTGTTCTATTAATTTTG
>JAJJMB010008983.1:4110759-4189204 GCA_023531105.1 Papaver atlanticum
TTGTGTGTTGTTACATTTTTCTCATAAATTTTGTTCTATTAATTTTGTAACGTCTGTATTATTATAAAAATGAATATTATAATGAAACGTTTTTTAGCTTCATAAAAATGAATCAATGTTAATTAATATACAATTTGAACTAATTAATGAATTAATGTTAATTAATAATATACATGGTAAGTAAAAGATTTATAATAATAATATAGTTAATTAATAATATACATGTGTTAATTAAAAATGAAAAAAAATAAATAAATAATTAATTAATTAATTAATGGTAACTAATATATAATATCCATAATTACCTTCCACTCATAAATAAGAGTAATAAAATATTTTCATGCATTCATGCAAGTCAATTTAGTTTCCAAAAATACATTCATGTACATGCAAATACAATAAAAATAAAAATAATAAAAATATATTCATGCATAGCAAAGTCAATATAGAGATAACTTTTAGTTTCCACAAATACATTCATGCACATATACAATTAGAATAATAATTATAATTATTTCGTATAAATATCACACTTATTTTAAAAATGGTGTCATTTAATTGTTTTTTTTATTTCCTGTGAAACCAAAACATTAAACTGCGCTATTGCCTTTTTAAATGGGCATGTAACTCTCCATGGGCCTTGAACACGTTATGACCTTAACGAGTTAACACTACTAATTGGATCATCGTAATTTGGCCATTAACCGGGTTATGGTTTTCTTTTAGTAAGGTCTTTTCCCGTTGGACCCAACTCGACTCAAAAATGACATTTTGGACTCAGAAGTACTTGAGCATCCTTATTGTGCATTTGAGGTGGAAATCATTTCTTTGAAAAAGAAAAAAGGAATTTATTCCTTCATACAACTTTATGTCAATGACAACGCACTGTCTAAAAGGTAGAGCTACATATGCCCTTGTGTTTCTAAACACATGCATCCCAATTTTTGTGGAAGAACTCACAAAAAGTGATATGAGTCAGATTTTTTTTCCCTCTTCCATTTTTTTTACTTCATCAAAACTAATGAACCAATATATGTTAAAGTATCAACAAGAGATTCACTATATTTAGTAAGCTATTCAACCTAAAGTAAATGGTTGACATTCAAAATGAGATGCTCTTGGCCTGTTGTGATAAAGAAATTTCTCAAATTAAGCTAAATGTAGCAAAATTGAAAATGGAAAGAACCCCGAAGTAATGAGGGTTAGATGTACTAACTCATGTGAAGCATGTGAAAATGGACATATATATATATATATATTATGAGACAAAGATGTATTTTTGTACCCGGTAGTAATGACACCAAAGTACAGGTATCAACCGAACATTAGATTAAGCTAAGATGTAATTCTAGCTTGCATCAAAATAAAAGAGTTGGGAATGAATCTTGTTACTGGTATTGGTACAAGCAATGTAATACAGGTACCATAGTAACAATAAATTCCGTAGGAATACTTTAGTCGTCAACTTTATTGGCAAGAAGAACTTTGCCTAGCCATTTGATTTCAGTTGAACTAGACCCATTTTTAGCACTTATGAAAAGTACATAATTATATATCACGAGACGAAATATTATTTAAAGCACTTGAGATATATTGGGTGACACGTAATATATATTCACTCTAAAGTACTTGAGTTGAATCCCACTTTTATTACGTAATAAGGCCACACCACTTATTAAAACTCTCAAGCCCCAAGTGTCTAACTCATAGTTGTTTTTCTTCCACTGGCTTAAGGAATTTAAACTAGTTGTTGAACTATTACCTTATAATGTGACTACGAGGATTGGATCATCGAGCGAAGCACTACTCAAAATTTGTTTTCAAGATAGAACAAAGACATCACAAAATCTCTACATGTACCAAGAGATAATTACACCTTGTTAAATTCCACAGAAACCCATGCAAGTGGATATCATGTGGAACATCACAATGATGAGAATGTAATTGATTGCATCTTTTATAGTCTCTAATATATTTGGAAGGAAATATATCTTAGAGAAACTAATGAGTCAATCTAGTGAAATGAAAATCACTATAGTATTTTGATTATTGATTCCGACGATGAAATGTTGGGAATTGACTCATACAGGCTTTAACATAACCATAAAGGCACTTTGGTTTTGACATGATGTTTCAATTTGAAAGGAATCATACGTACATCACTGTGTTTGAGTGAACAAGACATTGGGAAAAAGATTGACAGAATGCGAAGTGACGATATATCTCTCAATAAGTGTTTTCTAAAGTACTAGATGCACACCCCCCCCCCCCCCCCCCATTATGCTTTAAGTAAGAGAGCATATCACTCATTTCACAAAGTCTTCATTAAAACATGATCGGGACCATCCTAAGATGCAAATGGTAAAAAATACATATTAGAAAGAAAACGAGGTGAAATCTATAAAAATATTCATGCAGAATGTGGAACATTAAAGTGACTTATGGCTCTGGTGAATGTTTTGACATTTTGAACTAGTTATAGTTCCCAAGAAGTTTTGCGTTTGGAAAACTACTAGCACATATTATACATATAAGGGTTTACCACCCCTTGAAAATGCTAGCTAGTGCACATCAAAAGGACTTGATGGTTATTGCATGTTTAATATGATTAATGTAGAGCATCCTATACCCCATGGTCTCACAAAGGATATCATCAAAGGTTACAGATGGTGCCTAAGGCATGCTTATGCGTACAAACCTACCTTTAACTGCTTGGGGAATATGCAATATTACACGCATCTTCACTTATTCGTTTTAGACCCACAATTGGTCAACCATTTTTTGCGTACCAGTTGGTAACTGGATATAAGCCTGACATTTTTTTTGTTCTTATGCAATTTTGGTTGCACTATATATGTGCCCTTACGACTCCACATCGTACTATGATGGGTCATCAAAATGATTAAGTGACTATGTTGGACAAGAATTTCCAACAATTATCCGCATTTTTAAAACCTTTGGCAGGAGATCTCTTACCGCTAGATTTGCGGGTTATCACTTTAATGAGGCAGTCTTCCCATCGTTAGGGGGAGATAAGAAAAAGTATTTTCTAAGGGAACAACAGGAATTGTCATGGTGTGTTCCCACTGTGTCTCATATTGATTTTAGCACTCCACAAATGTAAATGTTAAGTGACAAAGAATAATCGATTTTCAGAATGTACACTGATGTCGCTAAAGTGATGAGATCACACATACTAGCTGCAAACCTACCTGCAAGGTTACGAATCCTCAATAAGGGATATACACCATAGTCTAAGGTGTTGCAACTACACTTAGTGGAAGTGTGGTTGAGGTTGTGGATCCATAAAGGAAGATGGGGAGACCACCAGGTTCGATCAATGCTCACATAAAAAGGAAGTAGATGAGTAAGGCATAACCTATAATTTGTATCATTAATGAAATCATCTCATTTGATTGTCTCTGACTATGTCCATGAATCAAAACTGGAGGACGCTCCAAAGTTTAATGATTCCAGAGAACAATGAAATCCTAAAGAATTATGAAAACACACCCGAGTCACTGGAAAGATCGTGTGAGCATATTAATGATTATTTTTGTATATAGTTGCTCAAGGAAATAGAGCAGTATGAGATCGAACCATGCTTTTTATTACTTAATGTCAACAAATAGCATATTTGGCCTACACAATCCAGGTAGAACTTGGTTCTTTGACAAATATACAGGTATTTGGTGTGGTAGTGCTAACCAACCAAGTGTAAAGCCTATGGGACATACATGATTATTTGTCATAAAGCACAGTGGGAAGAATGAAGTCTCAAAGTATCAAGACTCGCCTTGTGGCGCGAGGTTTCTCACAAAGATCTGGAATTGTCCTCTAGTAATGAACATTATAGCGTTCTGCTACTTAGTTAGCTTGGTAATTTCAAAAGGACTTGAAATGCAGCATATGTATGTGGTTGTTACGTAGCTCTGAAAGAATCAAGAAATAGTAGATATTTACAAAAGTACTTGATAGACTTTTGTTTCCCAAATCAAGTGACTCTAAACCACAGAGTGCGTTTACAGTTAGATATAACGCTCACTTATAGATTGAAGCAATCAGGCGGATGTGGTATACCCATCTAAGTGACTATTTGATTTGGAGGGGATAGACAAGTAAGGTATTTTTCCTTGCGTATTCACAAGAAAGTTCCTGACTTGGAATTGTAGCTATCTATGTCGATGGTACAGACATGATGGGTACTATTGATGTAATAAGAGACCTTACAAGCTATTTGAAATCCAAATTTGAGATGAAAAGTCTGGGGAAAGCTCGACCCAATACTGAGCTTGTGGTATATTATTCCACAAGTTTGCATATGTCTAAAGTTGTCAGGTAATTTAATAAAGACATGCATCCTGATAGCACTCCCATGATTAGTCGAGGTTCAAATGTAAGTAACTGACCATTTCGTCTAAAGGAAGATGACGAAGATGTGTTGGGAGATGAAATTCCCATATCTAAGTGCAATAGACGCATTGTTGTACTTAGTATAATAATGTACTCGATTGAATTTTACATCCTTAGGGAACTTGTTAGCTAGATATAGCTCAACGCCAACGCAACATTATTGGCTGGTATAGTGAATGTCATCATGTACTTAAAAGTCACCATTGACATAAATATGTTTTATCCCTGCAAAGACATTAAAAGGAATGCTAATGAAAGTGCAATCCAAAAGTTGTTGATTATAAAGGAACAATAATCTCTTCTCCAACGAAAGTAATCAGGGGGAGATACGGAATTTGATAGACGCATTTATGTGTCTAATATATCTCAATTGTATATATTGTTAGTGCTCGATTTTGTACTTATTTGGTTATTTTATGGTGTTTTTGGAAAAATAAGCTTTTTGCGGCGAAATTGGCTCAAAATGTGGCATTTGAACCTCCGTAGATAACGTACCAGAAGCACCCCAGAAGTGTGTTGGAGACACCCCATAAATACCCTGGAGGAACCCCGAAAAAAATGTTGAAAACATCCCAGAAAAATTACTAAAGGCACCCAAGGGACGAGTGTTATGCGGACTCCAGTAGTTTGGATAAGGGGTAACCTTTCCCCTTCACATTCAAATTCTGAATTTGCGCGGGAAAATAAAAAAACATTCCTGGAAGTTTTGGTGATCGTGATTTGGAGGAGTTTGAGGTCAACTAAACCTATGATTTTCATAGGATAGACTCCTTATGTGTTTAGGAATCTAATATGGGTATTGAAATCGATTAAACTGGGCTCAATCGACGGATTTTTATCACAACAGCAAAATATGGAAAGTCACGTGTGTGACCTGTTTTACGAAATTTTAGAGAGATTAAAGTGCTATAAACCTTCCCAAAGATTTGTATCTATCTAAGGAAGAGTTTAGAATCAAAATGAAATCTCAGAAATGCGTAGAAATTCTAAAACAAGAAATTGCCGCAACTTTGCCGTGAAGAGAAATGAAGAGATTTTGGAAGATTTTAGAGAGATTTAATCGGTCTTTTTGATATAAATAGATTGGTTGGGTCATATAGAAGGGGGGTCGAGAGTTTGAGGTCGATACGGAGGCTTAGGGAGGCTGCAGAGGCGGAGAAATCAAGGTTACAGGAAAGTTCCCCTGCTGCTACTGAAGAAGAAGGAGACGAAGAACATTGACCCACACAAACAGTCGCATTTATGCTACAACATAGAACTATCGTTCATCTACAGTCTTATTCCTTTGTAATAGTGGTTCTGTAACATATATATCTGTTGCAAATCCGCTGTAATATTATTTTCTTCAATAAAACACCTTTTTGAGTCATGATTCAATCTTTTGAGTGTGTTTTTGATATGAGGAGATAAACCCCAACATTGAGACGACGGAGGGAGTCGATTTTTATCATATGGTAAATTTAATTTATTCTTTTTATGACTTTTGCATTAATTTAAAATTGAAATATGATTTGAATTAATTAGTTGTCATTTAATTTGATGATGTATGCTTAGCTTAAATGTTTTGATACATCATGCTTAGGATTTACAACTAATCTTTTGAGAATCTACTTAGGAAAAAATAAGTCATCATATCATATTTTATTTGGGTTATAATTGTTGAGAATAAATAAATTGAACCACATGCATGAGAATTGGCCAAATCCTTAGTCCCAATACCTCTCGCCCATTGTTTATATATTTTTATTAAATTTAAAAACTCGAATCTTCACAAGTCCGAAAGTTTAAACTCATTTACTACAACAACTTTAAAATCACATCAGTAGACTATTTTCTAGGTCATTACCGATATTCAGTTTCGAAAAGTACATGACTAAAGGAACAGTCTGGAACAACTCTGAAAGTAATTAGGGGGAGATGCCGACATCAGGGGGAGGATCGAAGGATATGATGTCGACATAATTTACTTCGAAATTGAAGCTGTGTTGCACTCTTTTTCCCTTCGATCGAGAATAGTTTTTCCCAAAGGGTTTTGTTACTCGACAAGGTTTTTAGCGAGACAACACTAAAAACATCAAGTATGTTGAATGTTGAAGACATAAAGATCACTCTGATATTACTGAAAATATCTGAATCAAAGAAATGAAACACGATAGTCTGTTAAGCAACATAACTTCCAGAATCAACAACATGGTCTTATAATATTCAAGTCACCAAAGTAAAGTGTTATACACTCCTTTTGAATGCATTAGACTAATGAAAATTGTCTTGACATCAGGGGGAGAATCTAATGGTGTGTTGAACTATTTTCCTTCACCGAGGTTGCTTTTTCCTACCGGGTTTTGTTACTCGGTAAGGTTTTTAATGAGACAACAATAAACACCGGGAATGTAATTTCCCAGGTAAGGCTATTGTATTTCCCACGAGGATTTTGTGCCTTAGGAGTTGTGAAGCAACTAGTTAACTTCAACGGAGCAAAGTGATCATCTGCAACAGATCACCTCTACTTGCATCTGTCACGTTGTACTCTTTTCCCTTCGTCAAGGTTTTATCCCACTGGGTTTTCCTTGTCAAGGTTTTAATGAGGCAACGTATATGCATCCAACTATGTTCTAAGTTTAATTAATATTGTACTTTTTTTTTCTTTAGTTCAGGTTTTGTCCCTCTGGGTTTTTCCTGATGAAGTTTTAACGAGGCAATTAACTTAGACTCATCGATCTTTGAAGATCGTATTGCATGTGATGAACTACATGTAAAGTACGAGACAACAAGTGAAGTACTACATGTGAAGAATTGAACCAAGGTTTTATCCCACTGGGTTTTTCCTTGTCAAAGTTTTAGTAAGGCAATTGATTTCGACACAAGTCATCAAGGAGAGAACGACATTGAAGAAGCACTATGTATAAAGTTTTGTTATTGAACCGCACAAGGGGGAGTGTTACAGGGCCTACAACCCATGGATGTGCGGTCCAAAAATATAGTCTTTTGATCTTCCCTTTTCCATGTATATAAAGTATTTATCCATGTAACTATACTAACTCTAATCAATGGAAAATACTTATCTTTGTGCCTCTTTTATCTTTCTCTATATTTCTCCTTCAAAAAGAACTTCGTAAAAAACGTTAGACATTCATGTGGTGAAAAAGAATAATTACCAGCAGAAACTAGTGGGTTAAATCCTTCTTTGTAAGTTGATAAACATTCACCTTCTATGTTAAAGATCCTACAACAACAGAATCCCAGCAAAGTTAGGTAATGGTTGTACACAAAGGATAACAGAAAGATGCTTTATAGAGCTGGAGCATCCAATAAGGAATGGGATCATTATGTCATTATGTTGCAGTAAACATATGGCAAATGTAAATGCAATTGCCTTCCATATTCTGAAGCTACCTAAAAGACTAGAGTAGCCCATTCTGTAACATGCTTTGATATGGAAAGGAACCTATTCTGTTCACAAGATATTTAACATCAACTTCAAGATTTAGTTGGATAGATTTATCCTTCCTAACAAAATTCTGTAAACACATACTGTTCAACATTCAAGCTGTGATATCTAAGAGAGAGTGTAGAAATTACATTGGGGGATACAGGCAATGATACTTCGCCATGAGAATAAAATATAACCTCGTACAAAAACAAGTCCAGCGAGTTTGTGTTTATTCCATTGAAGAATTCCAACTAAACTGCCAAAGTTACATAACTTTTAGTTAGATAATACACTAGTGGAAAATGCCAAAAAAAGGTCTGCTAGAAAAGCACTTAAAATCACAAAAACAGACTGTTTTTGGTAGCCCTAGAATTGTAGTCTTATTTATGAAAAAGACTGCTTACGAGATTCCTTTATATTTTCAAATTAAGTCTTCCATCAACAGCCTATAAAATAGCTCCGTGAGGCACAGTCGTTTACAGGGAACATATTTTATTAAAAAAGATGAAAGTATATTCATCTGGATCCAAAGCTAATTCAGATGAATCTTAATATGAAACTGAGATCAAAAGTAACACTCAAATTAAAAGTAAACATTCATATTGAAATCTGGATTAAATTCACACTTCAATATCTAAAGACTACCCAAGTTCAAAATATACGAAAACTTGAAAATATACCAACTTCAATTGCATATATGTACATGACAAAACAAATCAGTAACAACTTCCTAGAGTTCTTCCGACTTTGTGCACTCAAATTGCAATATTAATAGCTTGTTGGTATTTTTGGTCCAAGATGCACCTGCACGAAGATGCATTTTCGTCTTCCCTGATGCTATCTTTTTCATCCTTTCTTCGTCTCCCGCCTGAAATAAAACAGTCAAAATAATCAAACTTCTGATCAATCAACCTTTCGTGTATGAATAACACTAGTTCATTGCAAAATTCACTGTTAAGCAGGTATAAACGTCAAGTAATACTCTCGAAGTCGTGTAAACCCACTGAAACCAAATAATAATCTATTTGAATTTTCCACTGATAGTTAAACCTCATGATAGATAGATGCATTTAACATCAAAACTACACCAGCCAAGGGCATTTTATATTGCAGAATATATACACAAAGCTGTGAGGAATTTTTTGGTTGTTCAAAATCGAAATATGGTTACTAATCTCAAGTTGCAGGTTGATCAAAAATCTCATTACCGGCTCTTAAAACAGAAATACCCAAATAGTGCTGGTGTCATTTGAATAATGTCATGGAGGACATACAAGGTTGAATCACTAGAAATAAACTATGACTAAGTTATCAGATAACAGCTAGTAAATATGTTGATATTGAGTATACAAGGCTAATATATGGTTTCAGTTGGCTGATAAGAATACTATTTATGTTACCAGCAGTTGCACGAAGTAGTCTATTCATATGTAACCAATACAATACACACAAAAATGGTGCCTTACCCCATGGAAGAGTCCAGTATTCCTTGTTTTAAATATACATCCTTTCTTGAGTCGCGCCTACACCAGGACAGAAGCACAACCAAATCAAGACAAATGAAATGATCAAAATAACGAGAAAACACGCAATCTGTTGATGCATACCATGTAATTATTTCTAAAGAAGAACATATTCATCAGAAGTGACCGCACTGAAATAAGTATAGTTGGAAATCAGTGAAGTTTAGGAACAATTGCATTTATCTTTATGTGGTGACCAATTGCTTCTAGACGACCCAACACAGAATCGTTAGCACAATGGACAAGCTAATAAGAGCAGAAAAGCGCGTGCAATTAGAATGGTTGAAGTTCTTTCAATTGTAAGAACATTACTGCACGGCACATACTTGTTGTGAAACAAAGACCGTAGTCAACGATAACAGGCTAATAGCAATAACATGCCAGTTTGATTTCTATATACAAAAATGGTGATATCTAACGTTTAGGAAAGCAATGCTAATGCCAGTCATGAAAGCAGCAACAATAGCAAGTGGTCTCCTAAGAAATCCCATCCATGTAGTAAAGGAAAGCGATGATAATGACGGTCATATGCAAGTTTAAATTTTTCAATGATCTGCATTGGCAAATAATAGTGTATAAAGGATGGCTATGGCAGCTAACTTACTTGGTGGGAATCTAGGCATGTAATACTCAACCAAGTAAAGATCGATCAATAAAAAGGAGAGAATCTCAATCTGGTTCAAAACCCAGAAAATATGTAAGTATCCAAGATATAAAGTTAAAAAATACTATGCATCAACAATTTAATCTGATGGGAGACTAACTATACAAACCTTTTCTTATCAGATTGAGACGATTTAAAAAATCTTTTCATAAATACATATGAAGTTGGAACTGACATATTGTATTTACGATCACTTTCTCTTGCAAACATGTTTACGCAGTGTTAGAATCTTAATGCCGAAACTGTAAAACAAAGCATAGTTGAAAATAGGTCTGCGACATAGAAGTGAAACATTTACCAAAACAACTAGAATGACCCTCATTTTCTCGTTGATGTCGTTTTTTAAACCATGTAGTTGGGAGATACACAGCTAGAATTCTACAAAATAAACAGGGTTTAGTCAAATTGCCTAAGAACATTACCCAAATTTTGCATTCTACCATTTAGATTTTTTTAGGATTTCAGTAATAAAGCAAGTTTCAATTGGAACAGTTAGGTAATAAAGCAATGTCACATTGAACAGTTAGGATTTCAGTAATAAAGCAAGCATACAAAGGATCAGATTGAACAATGTCACTAAAGAAAGACCATCAGCTGATTCTCAACTGTACAATTTGAGTAACTGGAGTATGAAAATTAAACAATGTCACGTCAAGACTGAAACAAGCAAGGCAGTTTTGGATTCTCAAAGAAGTCATGTAGTTTAACGATTACATGGGAATTGTATAGTATAGAAAGATAAAACATGTTTTTCTGCAAAGAAAGAGCATACACGCAAAGCAGCAGTAAAATTATAAGCATCCAAACGTCCCAACCACCCATGATCAGATATATGGACAATATTTGGAATGCTAGGATGATCTTGATAAAAAAATTAATGCCCAAGTACTTACAACTATCCAAACCATGGATGAGTGTTCTCAACTAACATTAGCGGTCATTAAAAAAAGAAAAAACGTATTTAACCTAGCTGCAACATAATAGAAGGAAACTATCATCATAACTTAAGCATAAAAAAGAACGAAAGCAAACCTTAATAATTTGGCCTTCCCATTGGACATTCTGAAGGATATGGACCTGTATAACAAGAAATCTTAGTTAGTCCAACAGTAACAAGATATAAATGGGAAATCTTCACTAAACTTTCCCAAAAGCAAATACCTTTCTTAGAATTCTCATGAACTATGTAACGTCTTTGGAGTCACTTCCTGTAGCATACAGAAAGATCAGTAAATAAAACTATTATACCGCTAAAATTCTAAATCCATATATGCATAATGCATACCTGTCTTGGAGTTGTAACTGCCGAAAGATATTCTGCCACAACTGTATCTAGTACCACCACCTTATCACTACTTAAAGTAACCAACATAATTGAATTCGAAGGACATATGACCTAAATAATACCACTAATTCGAAGGACATAAAGTAACCAACAAATCTTCCACAGACAATGAAGCTGAGGTCTTCTCCCCTGTTATCCATCGCAGTAACCAGCACCCGATTTCAAAACCCTGAAAATAAAACCAAGATTCTTCAATTCAAATGATAAAACAAAATAAGAATCTCAAACCCTAACTTTACTTGCTGATGCTTGGGAAAATGAAACAACAAATCCATCAAAACAAAATCAAATTCGGAAAACACTATGGATGAATCAGGAAAAAACAAATTTGACCTAGGTCTGCTCAACATACAATTTCTCGAGCAGCTTGTTATTCCTTCTCTCTGTAGCCACATCCCACATGTCCATATAGATATGCTTCAGAAGTAGATTAAAAAAATCAATGAAGCATAAATCACATTCACAAGAAAATTGAAAGGACAATTGGGGATTTTAATTTGTGTTTCTTACCCTGCAATTAGCTGTATGTAGATGTATTACTGAGAATTACCCATAACACAAAGAAACCCATCACCAGTTAGGGTTTTTATTTTCGGTTCTTTTCTAATTTCTTCAAATGATTCAAAATCAACACCAATTGTTAATCAATTGACGGCCTTGAATAGATCTGGGGAAGTGAACGATTATATTAGGGTTTTAAAATTGGGAAAGTTTGGGTTTTCAGAGAGATCATGAGGAGCTGAAGTAAAGAGTTTGTTTAATGATGATGAAGAGGGGGTTCGATTTCTGCAGTTATCTAGGGAACTTTGAAGATTGGGTTTCTAGTTTTGAATGTGAGAAATAAACTTTTGCAGTTATCTCAGGAATTTTCGGAGGAGATGAAGAAGATGAAGAACAGGGTTCGGGTATAGGATAAAAAAAAGAGAATTTCTCTTGTTGATTTTTCCAGTTTGACCATTGTTTTTGAAGAGGGGGTTCGATTTCTAGATTCATGGAGGAGATGAAGATGCAGAAAGAGTTGCAGACAACAAACTTGAGGTTTGTCGGTAAGGATAAAAGAAAAGAGAGTGAGATGGGATCACTGAGAGAGAAGTGACAGGGAGAGGCAAGTTTGTTTCTAGAAGGAACTATCAAAACTAGTTTCCACGGCAGACATAATTGAAGTGGGACCACAGAAACATGTTTCTCCGGCTGTCCTAATAGAAATCCACGTGGAAGTTAAATATTTACTGAACTACCCCTTTACGTTAAGACTACTATGGGAACTCGATTTGCTTTTGTTATAAAACGGACTGCCTTTGGGAGACTAACATATAAAGAAAGCCCAGGGTAGTCTTATTTATGACTTAAAAAACTCATTTTCCACTAGTGATAATAAATAATGTTATCTAGTTCAACTAGCTTACAAGTTAATGCATTTTGGTAGCAACAATAGTAGCAACATCTACAACACAATACTTACAAAGTCGTTATCTTTGACAAGCTCTACAATTGCATTAACATTCGATGCAACTCCTGAACTCCATAACCATAGATTAATCTCTCTCGAGTTTCTGGAATGAATCAAAAGATATAAACATTAAGATCAAAAGCAATATTAATCAAGAGATTTATCCAAGTACTAAGAAGTGGCACAGTCAAATGTTGAATATGTATGCTACTAAGGTACTTGATGATACATGATATGTTAATATCGTTATAACTACCGCATCCACATCTATAACACCCACTCCCCAATACTACCAATCTTCGCCTCCACCATCTACATAGTCCATACTACTACAAGTAACAACCAACACAGGCCAACTCCCACAATACTATAACCCCTTAATACTATAATTCAACACCACCAATGTCACCATTATCATCCTAATACTACTACAAGTCACCCCCCACCACCACATCTAGTACCACCACCTTATCCCTACACTAAATTACCAACAGAACTGAATTTAAAGGTTATACGAACTAAGTAATACCACTCATTTCCAATAGATCTTCGACAGACAATGAATCTAAGGTCTCCTCCCCTGATGAGATATCCATGGCAGTAACCATCACCCGATTTCAAACCACTGAAAAGTAAACCAAGATTATTCAATTCAAATGAGAAAACAAAATAAGAATTTCAAACCCTAACTTTACTTTGTTGATGCTCAAGAAAATGAAACAACAAATCCATCAAAATCAAATTCAGCAAACACTATCAATGAATCAGGAAGAAAACAAATCTGACCTAGTTCTGCTCAGCATACAATTTTCCAAGCAGCTTATTAACCCTTTTCTCCGTAGACACATCCCACATTTCCATACCGATATGCTTCAGCGGCAAAACAAACAAATCAGTGAAGTATAAATCACAGTTACGAGAAAACTGAAAATAGAAAAAAAATTTAGGGATTTCAATAGTGTTTCTTACCCTGCAATTCGGTGTTTGTAGATGTCACACTGAGAGTTACCCATCACACAAAAAATCCAACACCAGTTAGGGTTTTCACTATGTGTTCTTTTGTAACTTTTTCAAATGGTTCGCAAACAACACCAGTTACTATCAATTGACGACCTTGAATAGATATGGTGAATAGAACGATTATTAGGGTTTTGAAATTAGAAATGTTTGGGTTTGTAGAGAGATCATGAGGAGATGAAGTAAAGTGATGATGAACATAGTTCAGAAGATGGGGTTTTTCGTTTTGAAGGTGAGAAAAAAACTGTTGCAGTAGATGAAGTAAATGATTTGGGATTTTGGAATAGGATCGAGAATTTCTTTGGTTGATTTTTCTGTTTCATCATTAGTCAAAGAAGGGGTTCAGTTTCTAGTTTAATGGAGGCTATGAAGATGGAGAAAGAGTTGCAGACTCGGTAAGATAAAAAGAAAAGAGAGAGTGAGATGAGTTTAGGATAAGTGAGATAGAAGAGGCACATGTTTGTTTCTAGGAGGAATTACGGAAACTAGTTTCCACGGTAGACTTAATCAAAGTGGGACCACAGAAAAAAGCTGCTCCGGAAGTCTTAATAGAAATCCACGTGTAAACTTTTCATATTTCCTAAACTTCCCATACACGTTAAGACTGCTACGAGAGCTTGATTTGCTTTTGTTATAAAAAGGGCTGCCATCGAAAGCCCAATATATAAAGAAAGACTAAGGAAGTCTTATTCATAAAGCCCAAACAGACTTAAAAAACCCATTTTACACTAGTGAATGTGTAATCACAATATAGACTATTCCAAACCCTAGTTATCCTTCTTAAAACATAAGAATAAATTCTCATAAGAAGTTTCCTAGACAAAATCAAGTTTCTTTGATAACATTATACCTTTGAAAGAGTCCATCATAAAAGGTATAACTGATGTCCTTGATTCTTTTGACCGTAAAAACTCCATGTTCATGAGTTAGAAAATTAACTTTTCGATCAACAATGCGGGCAAGCTGCATAGCTTTGACACAGTCCACAATGAGTTTCTTCTAATTCCGAATCAAGATCTTTTGATTTTCAAGGATTTTGGTCTGTCCATCAAAGAGTTGATTAATTTGCAGTTAAAGATTTGCAAATTCGACCCTAGAGTCATTCTGAAAAAGAATTAAATCCTTGATAGATTCTCCAATCCAGGAGCTGTACTCTTTCATTTCAATCATCTTTTTCAAGAAAAGTTCTTGAACAGAATCACATCCTTTAATGTCTTATTCCATCTCAAGATTCACCACTTCCTGAGGTCTTGAAGAGTTCTCCATTTTTTCTTATTATTAGGGAAGGAAAAATAATAAAATATATACCTATATATATGTTTACGAAAAAGAGAAGGACACCCTTGTTATGAAAACCCTAAAACTCCCAAGAAAGACACAGACGTTCGTGGACCTGTTATGAAAGGTTAATGGATCAGAAAGGATCCAAGAATAAGGAAATACTCTCTGTTTTCAGATATCTCTTACCTTCATAGCTCAATAATCAAAAGAATTAATCAGAGCATAAGGAAAAGATACATTAGTTACTGGGAGTCAAGAAATGACTCAACCTTCACAAAAGAAGAAAACAGCTAAATCAAACACAAGACAAATGGTAACCTACAGTAGACTTGAGCATCTCGAAAATGTCATCCTTGCAACTTTCAAGTTAGATACAAGGATGAAATTACCTAGAGCTAGTTAGAAAAGTGGGATGTAATCCCACCATGAACATTGAGATATGAATTGTAAGTACCATCTAAATGTTTGAGCCTTGTATTCCTTACCTTCCTTCGGTTATTTTTTATCCCAGAGAAATAAGACATAAACCTTTTTGAGTTTCCATCAGAAGGATTTTTCTGAGGATTAAATCTAGGACCTCTAGAGATTAGTTCTAGAGGGTTAGAATTGAGAAAATTCCATCTTCTAGACTTAGGTCTACCAGACTTCTTCTCATTAGCACTTGGAATATGTACATTTGTAGTGTAAATATTAGAACCATTAAAAGGGACACGATACCTGTAAAGATTTCTATAAGAGTGACTTTGGAAACCTTGTGCATGAGAATTCTGGTTTTTTGCAGGAATGAAATCCATTGTAGATGTTGTCAGACAATTCACTATGTCGACAGCAAAAAGAAGTAGATTTGAAGATCATAAATCTGTTTCTTTCTAGCAAAATAATGTGAATCATAATGATTTCTTTTCCCATAGAAGGAATAGGTTCATGGAAGAGAAACATTGGAAGGAACCTGTTTTAAATTAGTAGCCCTATCATAAGACTGCAAGTCATGTGAACAATTCTTAGCAGATGCTTCATTTGGAGTAATTTTCTTAATGTACTGTAATCCCTTATGAGAATTAGATATTGAAACAGAAGAAGGTTTACTCATTAAAACAGAAATTTTCCTTTCTAAGGGTTTGCATTCTTCCTAGGCTAAAAGAAGGGATGCAACCAGTTTCTCTTTTTCAACACGAAAGCTATTCAGATCTGATGAGTAAGTCTCGATCAAACGTTTTTCTCTAATTGAATCTTCTTTAAAAATATCTTCAAGAATACTAATCTTTTCACGCTGTAGGGTAGTTTCTTGATAAACAAATTTGTCTCACACAGAAAAGTCTATTGAATAGATAAATCTGTCTCCAACAGAAATACCTACGAGTTTTTGTTCCGTCTTTTGATAAATCAAGGTGAACAGGAACCAATTGATACACCAGACTTATATTCCCGAAAAACAGCCTAGTAATATCAATCACCTCACAATGATCTTAACCGTATGGAAGCGGAACAAGATATTGTGGAATCACAAATGATGATCAAAGATGTTTGTGACTACTTTTTACCTTACCTATCGGAGATTGAATCTCAAGCAAATATTAGAGAAGATAGTACTCAATACGATAGAACAAAGTAAGATCAGAACATGCAACTCCAGAGAAAATAGTTGGGTCTGGCTTCAGAATCCCAATTAAGTCTTTATGTAGTTAACTTATAATGGTTTTAGAAAAACCTAGGTTAAAGGAGAATCGAATCTAGTCGCAACTAGTATCACACAGGAGGTGTGGGGATTAGGTTTCCCAGTCGCTAGAGTTCTCCCTTATATAGTCTTCAAATCAGGGTTTTCAATCAATGTTACCTTGGTAACAAAGCATTCAATATTCACCGTTAGATGAAAACCTGATTAGATTCAAGCTAATATCTTTCAACCGTTAGATCGAACTTAGATTGTTACACACAAATGAAAAGTGATTTCATTTAGATATGGGTAACCGTACCTAAACGTGTACACTTGGTGGCTCAACAATAGTTAACCGAAGTTATCCATATGAACACTTTCATATCAACCTTGTTCATCTTAATCACAACTAGTTCAAATGACTCAAATGAAACTAGTTCTATAGTTGTTCAATTGTTTATATTCTCATAGAAGTATATAAGACACAATTGAAGAAAAATCGATTGTGATTCACTCGAATCAATTCGTGAACATTATAGCCGCGGTTTGCAAAAGATTGCATTCCTTAATTTATAAATGTATTTGTTCATGAACAAACCAATTTTAGAACTTAACCCACTCAAGTATGCATATGGGTACGCATACCTAAGTAGCCGGACTTGGTATGGGTTCGCCAGTATGCGAACGGGTACACATACTGTCGTTCACGACCAAACTCAGTTGAATTCCCGGACTTGAACTGTTAAGCCGGTACGCATACGTGTATGCATACTAAGTTCCCGGACTTCAACTATTAAACCAGTATGCATACGGGTATGCATACTATGGTTCCCGGACTTGGAGTAACTTGCAACAGTTAGCATACAAGTACGCATAATGTGCTATATCCAATCAATGGTTAATCATTCTAAACTCCATTTTAATCATTGAAACATTCTTAGAAGATGGGAACAGCTGTCTCACACAAACTATTAGCCTCAAAGCAATTTACAAGTGATCAATAGATCAAAACGAAACATTCCGAGTCTACATCAAATGACTGTCTCACACAAATCATGTAAGATGTTACCAGGCGATTTTCACATGATCATCTTTTGACTTTCGTCAAGAATAAATATGAACTTGGTTAAAGCAAAAGTTTACCAACACGTATTTCGAGAAATATGTAAGCGAGTTAAACCCAGCTCGAAATATCAAATGTGTATAATATAAAGTCTATATAGCTATACGACTTTTGTCTCAATAGGAGATAGAATAGAAATAGACTTCTGAGTGATAGATGAGTTCAAGTCTCCACATACCTTTTGTTGATGAAGTTCCACAAGCTCCCCTTAGTAGTTCTTCGTCTTCAATGGATGAATGCCGTGAAGTCTAAAGCTCAACTACACATTCTATTCTAATCTGAGACATAGCTATAAGTAGACCAGAAATCAAGACTTATAGTTTTGGCAAATAAACTTGACAAACAAGCTTGAGATACTAACGCTTGCGAGTTCGACCGAGCAGTGTTCTAACAATCAAAATATAGTTTTGTTCATCTAATACTGAGAACAATATTAAAATAACAAAACTTGTGGGTTCAACTAAGCAGTGCACTAACATGAAGGATTTAAAGTATTATGACGATAACGAGATAGAGAGAAAAAAAATTGTATGTATATGAGATGACCCATGGGAGTCCCATATTGTAACATGATTTCTAAGTACCACAAAAATATTGTACTTGAGGTCATTGATCCGTTCTGGAAGCAACTTACTTTTACTCCAATCCTACCGAAGCTCCAACTAAATCCTTTTTAATCAAAAACTTTTTCTAGTTTATGATACGTATAAGTGAATTACTAATTTTTGGTTATATTATTAGTAATATGAGCTGAAACCAAAACATTATCCTTTTAATTTAGAATTTTTAATAGATGGCGCCATAACATTGTCCGTTTAATTTAGAATCGTTAATAGTCCGATATCATTTTTGAAAAAAAAAATTGTTAAAGGGAGAACAAAAAGTGATTTCCCGAGAGCAACAATCGTAGTCGATTTCTTAACTAGGTCAGGTCTTACTATAGGTCAAACTTTATTTTTTCGCAAACCAAGAATTCTCATCCCTACTAAAAATCGAATAGTTTTAACCAAATTCACTTTCTATGCATAAAAATCAAGAGGAAAAAAACACTAAAAAAAGATTTCGCAAGAAGAACCTATTTCTCTGTATGGTTTTTATTTTCTCATTTGCAGTTGAACTATTCAACGTGCACAACTTTGAGATACAGTTTCATTTTTCTCATTAAATTGCAACAAATTTTCATTTCGTGGAGTATTTTTTCAATATTTTAGTGTTTCCTCAATAATACAACCGAATGTTAATGCAGTGAGATAAATCTTTTGTATTTGTAATACGTACCCTTTCATATTTATTCAGAAAAATATCAACATTTATATAGTTATGTTAACACATTTTTATAACAACATTAATATTGCTGCATAGTTTAAATACATATCCTTATAAGTTTTGTGATGATATTCTTTAAAATATATTTTTTTATCTTAATTGAAACCTTAAAATTTACCTTACTTGATATATATAAAAATCTTTCACATTTATCCAAAAGAGAAAAAATAACATTTACATACTCATTGGAAAATCACAAAAAAACACATTTTTATACTTATGCTAATATTAGTGCATAGTGTTCGTAATAACATCCTTTCGTTATGTAAAACTTTTCCTTCTACTATCTTACTTTGAGATTGATTTCATATTCAACATAAAAAAAAGTATAAGATGTGGAAGTTCTAATATGACAATAATTATTGACCATTTGAAACTTTCTATAATCTTCTTGGTAGATTATTATCATATTAAAACTTGATTATATATTATAGATCTACGATGAATCAAAGATCATTTTTATTTGTTGAAGATTCTTCTTGATTTAACCTCCCACAAAAGGTATGGAAAATACCAGGAAGATAGTAGTAGTAAGATTTCGAGAGATGAAGAATGTTTACAACTGGGATTTGTAAATCATAAGAGAATCTAGTATTCTTATTATACATGAGAAAAGGTTCGAGTCGGTTTGAATCGGTATTTAGTGCCTTATACGAGAACTTGTACTGAGAAGGATTTCCCGCAAGCTGCATTTCTAAAGGAAAAAGAAGATTACGATGCATTACATCGTCCAATTAAATCCGAAAGGTAAATATCCCAAAAATCAGGGCCGTCCTGAAGGAAGGAAAGAAAAGCCTTTATTTGAGGCAACAGAGGCAGAGGCATGAAGGAACAATTTTAGGAATTTTTAGGGGTTAATTTACGTTATGATGGAGAATATAAATATCAAAGAAAAAACACATATTATTTCCTTTTCCTATTCTTAAATCGTTCCATCTCTCTGAACCATGTTTCTTCTTCATGTCAGCCACCATTAATGGAAAAAAGGGTAAGATTTAATTTATTTATATGGATTGTTTTATCTCTTAGTATAAGTACTGACTAGAAAATTCTCTTGAAAGTTTTTTTTCCTCTTTCATTTCGACAGTGAAATATGATGAGTACATTACTAAACAAAGCAAGGGTGTCATTTCTATTATTATTATATTAAATATGTTCATTTCATATCAATATTTCAATCATATGTCTGAGTCTTATTGTTCTACGATGCTCTGGTGAGCTAGGTGGAATGTGTACCTTCCAAGCAACAGATTTAGGATACCAAACGTACATTTGATCTTTATCGTGAAAGAACCAAATTATGAACTCTAATGCATCCCTCTGGAGAACTACAAGAGCATGTCAAGGTATTGAATAATGCATGCACCTACTTGCCTAGTTGATTGGTACTCTAAGAGGATTTGTGTTATGGAACATCTACTATGTAAGAGTCGGAATATTCAAGTTATTGATGAAAGGAAAGGAACTTTAACACACTCTTTTTGACTAACAACAACATGTTTTAAATATCATCAGCACTACAATCCATTAATACTTTTGTAGGGTGCCAAACAAGGTCGCTTCTAAGGTAACTATTCAATAAGTTTTTCCATGGATAATTGCTTTAAAAAAATAATAGAAAAACCACGAGCATACTTTTAGTACTGGGGAAACAAATTTTTCTTGGCTTTTGGGAAGCAAAACCTCAGGGCCGGCCCTGCCAAAATCCTTATCTTATTGAAACGGAAGCATATTTAAATAATAGTTGTATTGAAAATAAACTGTTATCAACCAATCCGACACACAACAGAGCAATAATATAGTTGAGTGACATAGTTTCCTAGAGTAGTAACGTTCACACTTGCGGATTCTTTAATGCGAGTCTCATTCTAATCTAGAATATAAAACAAAGTTTAGACAAGTCAGGCAAGATAAAGAGTGGCCAAGATTTGTTTAGGGAGAAGCTAAATCAACTGTTGTGGTGGTTTACATCATAATTGTATCATTAATTTCTCATAATAAATATTTTATTAATCTTATATCATAAATATCTTATGATTATTTTCATAAATAAACTTTCATTAATCTTACATTATAAATATCTTCTTACATCATAAATATCTTATTTATTATCTTTATAAATAAACTTTCATCAAATATTTTATTAATCTTTCATTATAAATTTCTTATAATTTTTAAACAAATTTTACTTGTTAGTGGGAAAGAGCACAATGGAGAGTGGAAGATATTACAAGAAATTGGATGGGAGCCTTACAACAAGCTGGGCTCCAACGTATTTTTGAATGACAACCCCTAACCTAGGGAAAAGAAAATCTCCCACTTTAACATTCGCATCATAATGTTTCCTTATTCGCATCATGATTATCCTAATAAATAATTTTATTAAATAAATAATAAATTCATTAATAATCATATCAGTCGGGTAATATTTGTGGGTGGTGGTCCATGGAAGCTGGTGGCGATAGTGATGAGGTAGCGGTGGTGGTAATGCAGGTGGTCAGTGTGGTAACCAGGTAGTGGGAAATTCTTATTCTATGTCGTTAGGACACAAGTAAACTATTATGGAACTTGTGGTTGATTATTTTAATACGAAAATGGAAGTTGTGGTTGATTTTTTTAATGTGAAAATAAGTTGGTTATAATATAGAAGAAACAATTGTACAGGCTGACCGCAATTTTCCCTAAAAACAACCCGAGAAAAATTCAACCATGATAGGGTAATGATCTATTATTAGGATAATAAAGGTTTTCAGTTGGTCCCACTACATGTTTCACTCGGTGATTTCTTCGAGACAACTATTACGGTCAACCTAACAACTCCCCAAAAAAACCATCGAAAAATATTGTCACTATATATATCCAACAACAAAAATCACAAGGGTTAAAACTGACATATTCTTCTTTTACTTATTATGAAGGTCGTGCCGTTACGACACGGGTGAAGTTCTAGTTTTATTTATAAACTATCAAAAATATATATTTGGGAGGCTAATGATCAGCTGCGCAAGTGAAATTCTCATTTCAAGTAGCTGATGTTAGCCTCTTAGTCTCCTAATCTCATTTTCTCAAGGTAAACGGAAAAGTTCCTTTACATAAACCACTTATTGGAATGAGTGTGAAAAACACTCGTTAAATAGCCCATGCTCTTAAAGTTTTTTTTTTTTTTTTTTTTACGATTGCGTTGGTTAGGGATGTCCTAACGCCTATCGAGCCTAAAGTGTTCTTCGTATATGAAGACCACTCATAGGTTCGTTTGATAACTTGTTTGTTCGAACTAGCTTAATTTATGTTTGGTGGTTACAGAGTGAAGTTCGGCCGATAACAAGTTTACTGGTTACAGAGTGAGGTTCGGTTGATAACTTGTCAGCCGAACATAGGTATGTTCTCAAAACAACTAGGTTCGACCAAACAAGTTACCATCCGAACTTCTCAACGTTCTATAAAGAATACCCCAAGGTTCGGCTGATAAATTGTCAGCCGAACTTAGTGTCTTATAAATAAATTAAATTATAAAAAAAGTTAATACAAAATTTTTTTCCTTAAAAATTTATTAATACGAATGATGGCAGTTTTTCCATTAAGAAAATATATGGATAAAGGGGCTTTTAAGATTACTACCTAGTGACCCCATTATGTCTCTATTTGATATGCCTCAAAAAAAAGAGTGGGAATGTTATAAACACCCCTACAATCCATGGATCCTGCACAAATAACCTTAAGAGTCTTTACATATACCCCTAATGGCATAATTGAAATTATGAATTGAAAAATAATTCACATAATCCCAATTTTAACCTTTACATCTTATGCTTCGGCTTCTTCTTTATTTTTCACTCGAGAAAAACCAATGGAACTGTCTCACCATCTGCATTTTCGTACCCACCACCATCTCCATCTCCGTCGCCACCACAACCAACGCCACCAACACCAACATCGTCTCCATCGCCATCATCATCATCTCAGTGAGTTATCACGTATCTCTCTGCTCTTTCTCTCCGGCAATCACCACCACCAGCAACAACACCCCCATCCATCCACCTCTAATTCCACCACCACCTCAAAATCCACCAATTCTATTACCAGATCCATCAACAATTCTCTCTTTCTGTCACCTATTTGTGAATCAAATCCCGAATTCCGAATATAAAAATCATCAGGAGCAGCGATCCATCTTCTTCTTCTTCGTTGAAGATTCAGGTGAGATTCCAATTTTAGGTTTCGATTTCTGGTATGGATCTCATTTTAAACTAAATTTCTGATAATAAACGATTTATATCAAATTCGGAGTGATCGAGATTGATTTTTGGTTTCGTTTAACTTTTAAGATCCAGATTCGATTTTGAATGAATAATTTGGAGTTTGAATGAAGAATTCAGTGTCGAGAAAGATACATCAGTCATTGGTACTTGTTGAGCTCGATTATAGATACTAGAATTAGAGAAAGCAGAGAAGAGTCAGGGATCTGTTGAGAAGAATCAGGAATTAGGGATTTGATTTACATAAAATGGAGAAATGTTCTCTAATGAAGCAATTGAAAGTTACTGATCAATTTTGAGTTGGGTTGGAGTTTATTTGTGATATGATTCAAGAAGGAATTGGAAGATGTTGGTGGTATCTGAGATGGGTTGGCCTAATTGATTGCTGTTGTGCAACAAGGAAATGGAAGCAGAAGTTGCTAGTGATGGAACAGCAGGATGGGAGTTGCTATTGCAGACAACAAGAATTAGAGCTGATATTGCAGACAATGACAATTAGAGCTGAGAGATGAGATATGTTGAGGATGCAGGCCTGTATTTACAGTGTTGTGCGGAACTTGGTGATCGTCTTTTGGAGATTTAGGAGATGGCTTGTGATGGAGATGTTTTTGATGATTTGGATGTAGCTGTAGTTGTTGAGATGGGTTTGATAGTTAAAAGGGATGAGGAACACTTGGTTGCAGCATTCGCGTACTTTGACAAAGACGGTAGTGGTTATATTGCAGTGACAATGGCTAAAGGCTATGCAAAAAAAAAGAGTAAACAATCTTATTTTGATAATAAATGCCTCGTGACTTTATGATTTTGATAATAATTTGATATCTCAACAGGGTCATAGCAGAACAAGGCTTCTAAATAGAGAAGATCTATTCGAACACCTTCCTGCACTTCAACAAATGCTATACCGGCTTATTGGTTGCCAGGTAATTAGTGATACAAAACTTCTATTCAAAGTTTATAACTTTGGAATTACCAACAGCTCACTTTTTCTTTCACTTTTTGCAGCCCGAAGGAGGAGCATTGGTCTGTATGCTACCGAACCTATCTACGTTTCTCTTTATTGTCAATGTTGTACGCAGTTAGATTACCCAAATAGCAAAATATCCTAAAAAACACTATGTTCCATGTTACTCACTCTAACTTTGTTGCTAATTTTAAACCCCGAAAACTCATCTGGTATAAAGTAGTTGCACGAATGCAATATCTCAAAGTTTTCAACTTAATAATGCCATCATTGACAGCAATTTTCAGTTCTAACTTTCAGGTGTCTTTAGTTTTATGTTAACCCCCTCTCCCCTTGACGGAAGTTGATTTCTTCTTATTTTCTTGTATGCTGTTTTGTTTTGTTGTAAGTAAGCAATGAGGTTTTCATTTTAGACAAAGAAATAGTGCGCAACTTTCTCAACTTAAATGAAAAGTATATGCCATAATTTCCTGTTCATCTTCAGGATGAAAAGTATTTTCTGGATTACCTTCCCTGTTTATTCACTTTCGAGTACCATGGATTCCTATCTTGATTGCGAGTTTGGGTTCGAATACTAAGGTTGAATTCTTCATGTCTAGGAAGTAGAATATGATGCAATAACGATGTGAAAAAAGGTGCTGCAAGAAAACAAGTAGAAAACACATACATCCCACTAGATCGACACATAATGGGCACGCCTGTTGACAATATTAACTTTGCTTTCTGTTTTTTACCAAGTTTTTGTTGCACTTCACCTCGAAAACTCATTTGGTATATTGTGCTGTCAATGATATGGCATAACCATTTCATTGTATGTTAATAAATTGAGCTTTGGATTTATGCCTCTAACAAAGTAGCAGTGGACTAAATGGAACCTAGCCAAGAAGTAGTGAACTATTTAATATCCGCGCCTTTGGGTATGCAATTACTAGTGGACTATTTGATATCAGTGGATGTTAGTTTGCCAACATATGTACGTGGTATCATTCTGGCTTGTGATTAACAATAGTTTAACTTTTATCTAGTTTGTTCCATTTTCGTTTTTGGACCCCAGATTTTGGCGACAACTTGAGAAAGTTGCTTTCATTTTTGGAAGCAACTTGAGCTAGTTGGTTCCAGATTCGGAAGCAACTTGAGCTAGTTGATTCCAGATTAGGAGGCAACTTGAGATAGTTGGCTCCATTTTTTTTTGAGAAACTTGTTCCTACGTTCCACTTGGAATCCTCATGCAATTTTCTCACTTTAATCGCTTTTACTGGATACAAAACATAGTTAGCAGATGTGTCCGTTGTTCTCTTACAATATCAACTTTGCCTCATCTAATTTTGTCAAATTAAATATCAACTTTGTTCTCTTTCAGTATCTCTAGAGCTCTGTGATAAGCACGTAAGTGTGACGCATTTTCACCCATAACTACATTATCTAGGACTCATTTTATTTCTAATAAAGTTGTTTTAAGTCTTTTCTAGGGAATAAGCTCTTGCGGCAAAATTGGCTCGAAAAGTGGTGTTTTACACCCCAGGATAGAGTACTAAAGGCACCCCAGAAATGCACCGGAAGCACCCCAAAAATGTGTCGGAGGAACCTCGGAAAAATTACTATCTACGCCCAAAAATTACTATTTGCACCCCATAAGACAAGTGCTAAAGGGACACCCGTGCAGGATTAGGGGGAGGACATCTTCTTCTCAAATTCAAAAAATGGATTTTGGCGGGAAAATATTTTCATTAACAACAGAATTTCGATCGGATGTTTGAACGTGATTTAGTGAGATTCAATCCCTGAAACTTAGTGGGTAGACGTGATATGACTATAGAAAGCTAGTATGGGTGTTCGTTTGGATCAGAATTTGCTGAATCGTGTCATGGAGCAAAACAGGGGAGTACGTGCAACGGGAGAAGATATTCACGCGTCTGCTGTTGCTGGAGTGTGCTGGGAGAGTTTGGAATGTTCTGTGAGAATGCTAGATGCGTGTAAGAGTTAAACAAGGAAAGAAATACAACTGCAAACGCGTGGAGAAGCTAAAACAGGAAATTATTGCCGTGAGAATAAAAATAATAAAGAGAAGATTTTTTGAAATTATGGAGGAGATTCGATGCATCTTTCGGGTATAAATAGATTACCCAAGTCATATAGAAGGTGTGTCGAGAGTTTGGGGAGCTGAGGAGAGCCAGAGAAGAAGAAATCCGAGTTTTACAAAACTCGGTTTCTGCTGCTGCTGCTGCTGATGAACATCAAGAACACGAAGAACAAAAGCCCGTAAAGGAAAGTCGTTGCAAACTGTCGCTTAATCACGGCAGTTCCCAACTCCTTTCCAGCGACTGTGCAACAGTGTTTACAACACTTGTCTTTTATCGTTCATTTTGTGACGATTTTTGTGCGTCGCAAAATCCTGTTCTACACCATTTTCTCTTTATTTCATCTTTGTCAATCATTTTTGAGCCTAAATAAATATTTTGAGAGCACGTTTACTATGATGAGCTAAACCCCAAAATTGGGGCGATGGAGGAAGCCTTATTTCACACTTGGGTAATTATATTTAATTTTTTTCATGACTTTTGCACTAATTTTAATTGAAATTATGATTTGATTTAATTAGTTTTCATTTGATTAGATGGGTCATGCTTAGCTTAGGTGATTTGATGTCCCATGCTTAACATTTACATCTTATATTTTGAGAATCTATCTTGGCAAAAATAAGAGTCACTTTATTTTATATTTTTATTGAGCTATAATTGTTAAAAGAATTATTATTTGAACCTTAAGAAATAAATTTGGTGGAATCCTAAGCCCTAGTACCTCTCGCCCACTTTGTTAATATTTTTGTATATAATTTTTATTAAATTTAAAAAACTCGAATCTTCACAAGTCTCAACGAACCTTTTACTACAACAAACTTCAAAATCATATCACTCTGTACTGTCTATAGCTCTAACAAACTCTTATGTATTGATTTTGCGAAATTATAGTAAAATGTGCAGGCTCCTGGCCAAGCTTTGACAAAGAAGATCGCTGACCACCTACTTTTGCAGGCTCTAAACAAGTCGCATTTCAGTGGGTGTCGAGGTATGTATGGGACTATTTAATATGATTATTAGCTGCAACTGGATGATGTTCTTATTCATGTACACTTTTTGTGAGACACAACTTCTGCTAGTTTCCTCCAAATTGGAGACAACTTGACCAAGTTGCTTCCACTATTGGGGCAACTTGTGGTAGTTACTTCCTTTTTTTTTTTTGAGACAACTTGTATATGCTGTTTTCATATTGAGTTTCAGTTTTTTTTTTATTTGCTTGAGTTTCTTGTTGGATGTGATTTTTATATGTTGTTTTGTATTGACGAATCTGTGGTGCAATGGTAGCACAACTGACTATATGTCAGGAGATGTGTGTTCGACTCACGCTAGATTCACTCATTTGTGTATAGTTTTTGGAGACAACTTTTGCTAGTTACTTCCATATCTGGAGACAACTTGTGCTGGTTTCCTCCATATTTGGAGACAACTTGAATAAGTTTCTTCTAGATTTGGAGACAACTTGGGCCAGTTGCTTTCACTTTGAAAAAAAAACTTGAGCTAGTTGCCTTAGATTCGGAGACAACTTGAGTTAGTTGGCTTCTACCCTATTTATTGGAGACAACTTGTGCTAGTTGTCTCCACTTTCGAATCAACTTGAGCTAGTTGCCTCAGATTTGGAGACAACTTCAGCAAGTTGACTTCACATGGTGGTGGTGGTGGCGGTGACGGCGGCGGCGGTTGGTGGCGGCGGTGGTGGTGGAGGAAAGTGGCGGTGATGGCGGCGGTGGTTGGTAGGAGGAAAGTGGTAGTGGTTGGCGGTGAAGGTAGTGCGGTGGTGGAGGAAAATGGTGGTGGTTGGCGGCAGTGGTTTTTAGTGGTGGTGGTTGTTGGTGGCGGTGGTGGTTGTCGGCGGTACTGGTTGGCAGTGGCGGTGGTGGATGACGGTGGTGGTTGGTGGCCGCAGTGGTGGTGGGCGACGGTGGTGGTGGTGGATGGCGGTGGTGGTTAGTGGTTGTTGGCGGCGGTGGTGGTTGTCAGAGGTGGTGGTGGACGACGGTGGTGGTTGGTGGACAGTGGTGGTGGTGCAGTGGTGGTGGGAAGTAGAGGTAGTGGTTTTTTTTTTTTTTTTTGGAATAGTGGTTAGTGGTAGTGGTTTTGTATATACACTATACAAAAGAGGGTATTTTAGTAATGTATTAAGCTTAGGGGTATATATTAAGTTTGAAAGGGTATTTTTCAAGATGCCTTATACTAGGAGTATATAGATAATGTTCCCAAAAAAATAATTAGTATGCTTCAAAATAGGTTTCTTTTTCTGTTACCATAGTATTTGTTTCGGGAAAAATTGGATAGCCCATTACCCTTTTAAAGAAAAAGCAAACTGTCTGTATTCTCGAACAATACCCGACAACATATAGGAGAGTGAGGACGTTATCCTCAAGCAATCGTTTGTCCTAAAAATTCATTTTTCCTAAAATAAGTAGATTTTATGTGTATATGTATTCATCCATGGAACTAATTTTCACTGTTTTTATATAATTGAAAAAAAATCTTAAAATGCAGTATAGTTATGGGGACAAAGATTAAAATGGCATGACTTATTATACTTATATATACACAAATTTAAAACTGTATATATAATTTGAGCGGAAATTACTGGCCTCACATTAAAAGTTAAGGTCAAAAGCTTGAATTCTAGAGCTCATGGCCCCCGACCAATAGAAATTGAGCGTTTTGAGATCTTTTCGGTAATATCCAGATATCAAATCTACTCGCCAAACCTACTCGCACAACCAAACTGATACCCTAATTCGTGAGCTCGAAAGTAAAACCCTAATCTCCCATTCTGCTGCCGATTTCCCTCTGCCTATTATCCTTCGTTTTTACAGCACAAAGAAACTTTTGTTGCCTCTTTTCTTCTCCCGATTCTCCTTCTTCTTCTTTGATTTTTCCAACAACATCCAAACTTGATTTGTAATCCTTTTATCTTCCTTCTTTGTTTTCTTTTCAGGAACATGCTTAGGGAACAAAGGAGCTTCCCGATGCTTATACGGGGTATAATTGTTTCAATGGTATTGGTTTCTAGACGGTATTGTTTGAGCATTCTATAAGTAAGATCTGATTGTATTAAGTTTCACTATACATATTTGGTGCTTTTTCTTTGTGCGTTTAGATGTTTTAGAGACTGATTCTGAAAGTGTTATATTTCCGTTAATTCTTGGATCACGAGGTCATACGAGCTCCATGAATTGCAGGTTACTGTTACTTATGACACTATTTTTTTGTTCACTCTTTAACATATCTTTTTTTGTATGGAAGAACTTGACACAGTTAGTGTTCTTTTCCATCAGTTGTGTGATGTCTCTATGATCCGGTAACTACATGTATTTCCATGGATGTATTATTGTTGCCTGATTCGGAGATGGAACTGAACCACTGTTGTACTCGAACGTTATAATTAATAGGTCATCTTTATCCCAGCACTGTAGTCAAACTACTTTGATTCAACTTTGGTGTATGTGTTTGGTACGTTAATGAAAACTTCTGCAACTCAGGGAGGTAGGTATTCCTTTCTTTTTCCTACCATGTTTTGAAGCTAGATTTGTCGATGTTTTATTTTTTTCATTTCTTAACTACGTTAAAGCTAATAGACCAGACTAGCCGGGCAATGACAGTGATGTGCTTGAAGCATTTTCATATGTAAGTGGGTCCTGGAATGGTTGCTATGGTGAGTAAGGTGCAACAAGGTTAACAAATCTCATTCAGATGTTCATCATATGTGGACGTGGTATGCACAATATCAACTCCCATTTATAAGTTTCATTGTCGACAATACAAAATTCTTAAATGTTGTTTTAGTTTTGGATCGTGGATTATATGTTTCCCTATCTGTTAAGTGGAAATAGTATTATATTTGTCATTAAATAGCTTACTTAAGATAGTTCTTACGAGAAATTAATCTTTTAGATGGACTCACAATGAACAGTCCTTACATTTCTACAGGGTAAATGCTCTCAATTACGTTGATGAATATGATTTAATTTGTTTATCTATCGTGACTACTCTTGCCGGTATTGGGCTGTTCATGAGCATTTAAGGGTCAATGTTTATTTTAACGTAACTATTTGTAGAAATTGAGTGAACAAGCTCAGTTTGAGCTTGCCAAAGAAATGATACAATGGTGGGAACCAGGCAGGAACCAGTATTGGTGGCATCCCTCTTCGCAAGGTATATATGCTTATCGAGCTCTCTTTTATAGTAAGAAACTTTACTGTATTTGGAATTGGTAAATTGAGTGTTTGGTTCATAGTATTTTATTTATGTACTTTGTGATTCCAATAGAAGATAAATATTTTTGGTGTTGTCATTTACCTAGGCTACTGCTGCTAATCCAATCTTCTTAGTTCATGGGAACTAAAGTTGGCATTAATTACCAGGGTAGGTTGAATCAGTAGCCACATCGTGCTCGAGACCTGGATGTAGGGTGACTAAAAAGTGTCGGCTTTCGTGGGGATTGACTTGGAGGATAAAAATCTAGATACTATGTGATTTTGGATTTTCCACTGTGGGATGTGACTACAAGTATTAGAGTTTTCAGTATTATATTGCTTCTTGGTTGTACATATTAGTTGAACAATGGGTCCTCAAGCCTCCAGGTGAAATGTTTGCGTACCGGGTTTACCGACCAATTCAGATATATGTATGTATGTTCTTATGGGAATGCAAATTTTTGTTTTGATTATGTTAAATTTCTAGATATTTTGTTTTGGAATGTGTTTTGATTGGAGCGGAGTCTAATAATAGGTCCATGAGCCTCTCAATGTTTTGTTTGCCACCATTGGAATTTTCCAGTTTGTGCTGACACTTTCAAGTCTAATTTTGTTTTTTTGGTAAAACCCTTAAGATTATTATAGGGTAATTTAGCCTATTTTTTTAAACATAATGGAGTTGACTAAAGTAAGAATGATATCTCTTGCAGACGGCGAAAACATTAAAAATATTTGGTAAAACCCTTAAGATTATTATAGCGTAGGTGTAGCTTACAGTGAAGCAAAATATAGAAGAATACAAAGGAAAAGTAATATTCTATAACATCAAAACATCAAATTTACCCCACCTAGCACAGAGTATTTATTGAGAGCGTTTGGGTATGTTGTTTTGACATAAAACTAATTTTTTTAATTTCCTAACTCTTCTGTACTGCTGACATGAGCACCTACCTACTCAACATAATTTGTTGTTATTGAAAAATTTATGTTCCGTGACATGTAAACCGATAGTTGTTAGACCTCAGCCAAATATAATTCTTTTTTTACAAAATATCTAAATCCTAAAATATATCTCGAACCCTTTATTTCTATTCTCACTTCAACGTTTATATATAATTAGAGATATTAAAAAGAATTTAGTTCAATAAACTCCCTATTTGGGTTTGTTTAGCCCAATTCCCAGTTGATCGTCCTTGGAGATGTCCAGAGAATATACACTATCTATTATACTGAAATGTTCACGTGTTTTTTTCTTTCTTTTTTTGTATTTTTGGAAGTTGAAGTACATAATTATAAACAACAAATGATTTCTTCTGAATTAATTTATTTGGTTGACAATTTGGTTCATGTAAACTCTATAGGAAGCCAACATATACTAAAAAGCAAAATGGCGGAAGTACATGGAGTGGTGGCTTCTGACGCAACAATAATTACGAAACCTAACTGAATTGGGTTAGTGTTTCTACATCTAATAGTTACTGCTTTTTGAAGCATCTATGATTAGATGTAACAATACTAACCCAATATCAGTTGGAAAAAGAAAGACAACACGACCAGTTATCTGTATGTTGGGAACTAAGTAAGTTAACATTCTCCATTACTCTTACGGTATTTTATGTGGAACTAGATTGAGAGGTTATGGACATGAATTCAATAAACAACCAGGACATACTATTTCAGAGTCAAGGAGTTAAAGAGACTGTCTTAGAAGAAGTAAGTGGAGGTTGTGAGATGGCAGGACAAGGTATAAGCGCATAATATTTCAGGGTCAAGGAGTTAAAGAGACTGTCTTAGAAGAAGTAGGTGGAGGTTGTGAGATGGCAGGACAAGGTATAAGCGCACAGGACAAGGTACAAATACAGATGAGTTCAGGAAATACATTTTACAAGTAGGAAATTCATAAGAAAAAAGAGTACACACAACTTTATATGGACTAAATAAAATTCTAACTTGGTTTAACACATACTACCTCCATTTCTAAAAAAGAGATACTTTCATTTTTTTCATTTAGATTAAAATGAAAAAGTGAAAGTCCCTTTTTTTAGAAACGGAGGGCGTATTTATCAGAACCCACCTTGCAAACTAGCAAATTCACTTAAGTGAGTGGGGTTTTTAAGTTAGCGAACAAATGGGTATATATAAGGCCATTAAGAACAAAATAAAGTACAGGTATTGCTGTGTACACAGGATAATGTACACTCAAGTAATACTAGTTCACAACAAAATCGAACACACAGTACTGAATTAAAGTGGCAAACCTTGAATGTACAACAGCAAGAAGAATCACCTTACAGAATGAGTGAATACCAAATTTGCAGCTAAAACGCAAAACCTATAAGCAAGACAAAGAATGAAATTAGTATTCAGATAAAGTTGGAGGAAACCATAAAAAATCTGAAAACATGAGGACCTTTTTATTTAGCCTTATTTTTTTCAAATGTAAATTTTGAATGGTCAATACAAAGCACATGTTGGCAAAAACTTTGGGTCAAAACGAAAGTCACATAGGTAATTCGGTTGAGTTAAACATGAAAGTTCACTGAAACTGACTAGAACACATTTTGAACTGGTTGGTGTGTTGGCAGCTCATAATGGTGGTTGTAGCCCCATTTTCGCTCCACCTTCCAGTAATGGGCAGGGATTTGGAGACAGTATATAAAGAGGGGAGTCCCTCTTCTTGTCAATACCTGCAACATTCTAGTATCCCGTTTTTACTGCAAACATTGAGAGATAAGAGAAGACTTCATCCTCACTGAAAGGTTGGTTCTTCATACTGCTATTGGTGTTTTTAATTCTAATAATATTCTTTCTAAAACGTGATCTTAGTTTTGGCATGATCCTATACTTGTATGCATTGGTTACTATGAATGTATATGTGAACAAAATTCTAACTGAAGTCTTTTAAAACACATCTTACTTCAATAGAAAACAAGACTTGAACAATCTAAACAAGACAAGCAGTAAAGCAACAGTGACAAACCTTGAATATGTATAAAAGCAACAAGAATCACCTTATAGAATGAGTGAAAGTCAAGCAACAACTCAAAACCTAATCATAAGCAAGAAAAATAATGCAATTAATACTCAACAAGGTTGGAACCATAAAAAATCTTTATGAAAAGAACGACCAATATGTCAATGGAATAGAACATACATAAGACACAGAGAGACATGAAAACAGCCTTTAAAGTACCTTAAAATAATTTTGAAGAAGAAAACACGAACAAAAAAAACCCTAAAACAAGAGAAAACCTATTCAGTTAGGAGAATGGATAATATGGAATACAAATATTCTAACACAAAACAATAATCATAAATAAATCGATTCAAAGAAATGGAAATAAATAGGGTTACCTTAAGAACCCCTACAAAAACTTGCATCGCATTCTTGGCAGTTAATAAAATCGACTTGTTTGTTAAGAGATTAGGGAGGAGATCTCCACCGTCCATCGGAGACAGTGTATTATAAGATGGTCAACGAAGTCAACGAAAGTCAGTTGCCCCTTTCACAAGAGATCTAAATCTCAAAACTTGTAGTTGAGCATCGAAAAAGCTCAAAAATTAGCTAGGGTTTGTCTATAAATCGATCCAAATCTCTTGAACATGAATCTATTCTCCGCCAAAAACCATGGCTCAATTTCACTAATTTGTGTCGTGAATTATTACCTGACTGGTTCTCGGTTTGGCGACGGAATGCTAATTATGACGAAACAATTATCGACAGTTAAGGCTGCACAAGAACCGGTCAAGAAGACCTGTACCGGACTGGAACCGGTGTAGCCGGTACAGGGATCGGTACTGAATTTGAGAACCGGGATAGGACTAGGTACAGGGACTGGTTCTAGGGGGACCGGACTGGAACCGGACCATAAGTACCGGTTAATATAAGCCGTTGAGATTTTGATTATTTTTAATCCTATCCGTCTATCCTAGGTTTACAGAATCTATTATCTTCGAGAGTTACTCTTTCTCTCGTCATTTTTCTTTTCTTCTTTTTTTCTCTTCTTCTTCTTTGTTTCCCTGAAGAGCATCCTTCATTCATTCATCAATTTTAACCTTTGATTCTCAACAAATCTTTCCCATCTTCGCTCAAGAACAACAGCCACACCATCAGAACACCTAATTCCTCCTCTTCTTCTACCTTATTCTTCAGTCAAGAACCCAAAATCGATTCAAACTCGAATATGAGTCAGGTACTTTGCTTAATCTTCTTCTGATTTAGGGTTTTAAAAATCTAACTGAGTTCGATTTGATTAACTTAGGGTTCTTAAAAATTGATTGCATGTTTAATTAATATGTTTAATTGCATGATTGAATCTGATTTAGGGTTTATTTGAGATCGATTTGTTTGATTGTGCCTAAATTCTTGTCTGATTGTTCGTAATCATGGATGGTTACTGTGACAAATTCATCTATGAGATAATTGCAGATATTGGGTACTGTTTCGATTTGCTATTTTTGTATGCAAATGTGTCTTTGTTAGGTAAACAAGGGTGATAGTCGTGATGTTAACCAGCTGTTCGATAAAAGGCCTCAACAAAGCAATATTCTCTAGACTAAATTGATTCTTCAACTGCCAATGAACTAGATCTATTTTCTCAGTTGCTTTCTGATTTTAGATTATTTTATTTTGTTAGGGTATTTAGTTTTGGTTCTTTCATTCTTAACGTGTGTTCAATTTCAGTGGAAAATATGTTCATGAGCTTATTAGAGAACATGGGTTTGTTATGTTTATCAACTAGATTTGTTTGCTCAGTTGCTTACTTTGTTTCTGTTTTTGCTTTTTAGTATAATGAGTTATGTTTTCAATTGCAACATGACAATCACTTAAGTTGCTAAATGGGATATCTATGGGAACATTTTGAGAAACTTGATTCTATAAGAGCAAAGTGTAGGCACTGATCAAAGGTATATGTTGTTGATGCTAGGCGAAATGGGACAACTTGTATGAGACTTCATATACAACAATGCCCAATCCTTCGAGTAATGAAGCGTAGATTCAACCAAAAAGGGAAAGAGTAATTAAAGGGAGCTTGATATTCATTGAATCATTGTCGCAGTCTTGCATATTTTTGGAATGGAAGTGAAAGTGGTGTGGAACTGTTGTTTTAACTTTGTTTTAATGTTAAACACAGAACTTTGAACTGCTTGTTTCAGGAGTTTAAGTAACTTGTTTTAAACCTTTGTAAATCTTAAGAACATATGATGTATTTAATGTGTTAAAGAACAATTAGATAAAGAAAATATTATTGTGCATATTTTGTTTTACAGGTAAAAACCCGGTACCGGTCTTATACCGGACCAGTACCGGAGGTATAGGTACAACACCAGGTACAAGTATAGGTACCGGTCCTCAAAATGAGGTACCGGTCAACACCAAGTACGAGGACCGGTTCCATAAGAGAACCGGGCCGTACCGAACCATGTGCATCCTTATCGACAGTGGTAATATAGACTTAGGATAGTCATATGAGGTAGCATGATGGTCCAAAGACAAATAACAATGCTTGGAAGAAAATTAGGATTCGAAAGATGAAGAATGGAGATAAGGATGGAACTCAAAAGTATGTTGAGAATATTGTAACAATCTAGGAGACTCTAAGGCGAAGAAAGAATAGGCTAAATTATTTTGGCCCAGGGTATCTTGCAATGATAGCTTGGAAGAGGGAAGAGAACTCCCGCTAACAAAACAAAGTAGAAAAGTCCTATTGTTTGCTGTTAGTTTGAGTAGCTGTTATCTCTTGTAACATAGGTTTGTTGCCTAGTCTTTTTGGTATGGGTTGCTTTTTCCTCCCCCTTGTACGCCTAGGCCTCGTCTCTTCTTGTTTCTTTTTTTCTTTTCAATACCAATCTAAACTTTTTACTTCAAAACAAAAAATGATGGTCTTACCCAACTCTCATGTACGTACTGTAATACTTTAGTACAATCTTGATGGAAAAAATCATTCTTTAAAAAAAGGGAAATAATTCGAATCTGCTGGGGATCGAACCCAGAGTCTCTGGTTTCGTAGACCAGTTCCTTATCCATTGGACCATAGAGTCATTGTTTCAGGAACTATTTTTTTACCTTTAATTATTCTAATACTAGCTCAATGTTTTCCTCGACACAGTTGATGTAAAAAAATTTACTGAAGTGAAAGGCTTCGAGTACGTGTTTGAATCTACCACCACGCATCAATCAGTGGTGGAGCCAAGAAATTGATATTGAGGAGCCTAAATTCTTTTTGTCTGCAAGCTATCCAATCCATCAATCTTTACAAATTCCTCAATGGATCTTATCAAAAATTAGCTAACCTCTCGTTCATCTGCTTGTGGTAAGGAAATTTGGAAGCAATTTCCTAATGAAATCTATCCCATATTATGGAATGAGAAAAATGCGAGAACTTCCACTAACAAGGAGAAAAAAGTGGACGAAAGTCCTTCATTGGGCTTGATACTGTTGTGCTTAAGATTAGCTACTTCCTAAACACCCCAAGATCTTCACACATAAAACAGAAAACTATGCAAAATTTAAACAAGAACAAAAAGAATTATAGTGGTTTAGCAATGTGCCTACTCCACTGCAGCAAATAAACTTCTTATTGAATATATACTTAGATAATAGACAAACCGTTTCTTCACATACCTCTAACAATCCAAACTTGGATACAATAACCAAAGGGTTATCACCTCTATTTATAGGCCTAGGAATAATCTAGATATCGCCTAGAAATAGAATCCCTAAATAGAGAACTAATTCCTAATAGAAATCAAATTCCTAAAATAACTTGCAAACTAATTTAGGAAATCAGTTTGGTCTTTATATAATCAGTTTGGCCTAGGAAATTTCCTAAAGTAAGGTGTTTCCTAAATCGATCCAAAAACTAACAATTCTCCACCTTGGCAGGACTTCTAGGAAAACTTTACTATTCTCTAATTTCTCCACCTTGGCATGAAATATGACATTCCATTTCCTTCAAACTTTTGCCGCTTTCACTCATCCGAAGATGTTTCATTTCTTCAATCACCATAAAGATGCTCCACTCCCTTTTTGGGCTTCACATGTGCTGGACAGCACCACCACACCCTAAGGTGTTTTCAAATATGCACAATGCTGATCAAGTTTAGATAATATCTAAACTTTTCTCCCATCACCACCTTGGTAAGCATATCTACTAGATTGTTGGCAGTTCCAATCTAGCAGAACTTCACCTTCTTCAACAATTTCGCGTACTTTGTGATATCTTAAGTTGATGTGTTTTGTTTGAGCGTGATAAACTTGGTTCTTAGTTAGGTGTATCGCACTTTGACTGTCACAAGATCAATACGAAACATTCCGAGTCTACATCAAATGACTGTCTCACACAAATCATATAAGATGTTATCAGGCGATTTTCTCATGATCATCTTTTGACTTTTGTCAAGAATAATGATGAACGTAGTTAAAGCAAAAAGCTTTCCAACACATATTTCGAGAAAGATATAAGCGAGTTAAACTCAGCTCGAAATATCAAATATGTATAACGTAAAGTCTATATATATAGCTATACGACTTTATCTCAATAGGAGATATAATAGAATAGACTTCTGAGTGATAGATGAGTTCAAGTCTCCACATACCTTTTGTTGATGAAGTTCCTCCAAACTCCCCTCAATAGATCTTCGTCTTCAATCGATGAACGCCATGAAGTTTAAATCTCAACTACACATTCTATCCTAATCCGAGACATAGCTATAAGTAAACTAAAAATCCATACTTATAGTTTTGACAACTAAACTTGACAAACAAGCTTGAGATAACAACGTTTGCGAGTTCGACCGAGCAGTGCTATAACAGTAAGGTTGACCACCAACTTATCGGTCCACTCGCAACTGTAAAAACATACCCAGTAGTGGACCGAAACTTGTCCAAATCACCAGCGTAATCTGAATCACAGTATCCTACTACTTTGCAACCAGTTCTCTCATTTCGTGAGAACTTCAATCCAATATCTACAGTACCTTGAATATATCACAGAATCCACTTCACAACCTGCCAATGTTCCTTCCCTGGATTATGAATATATCTACTAACCATACTAACATCTTGTGAAATATCGGGCCTAGTGCATACCATAGCATACATAAGGCTCCCAACAGCACTTGCATACGGTATTTCAACTATTAACCTCAGCTCATCCACTGTTTTCGGTGACTGTTCAACATTCAATTTAAAGTGTTGAGCTAGAGGTTGTGTTACCGGTTTAGTCTTGTCATCTAAACCGAAACGCTTCATCAATACCTTTTTCAGATAAGATTTTTGAGAAAGACAGATAGTGCAAGATTTCCTATCTCTCTCAATTTCCATCCCCAAAATTTTGCTTGCTTCACCGAGATCTTTCTTCTCAAATTCACTACTCAACTGATTTTTCAATCGTTGAATCTACACCTCACTTAACCGAGATCCCCATAATATGTAGCTTCTTCCGGTACTTCAGGTTGTGTTTCTTCTAAGTTCTTGGGTTGAATCATCAATTGTTCCTAATTCTAACTCTTCTTCAGAACCTTCATCTTCAAAATTCTCGTCTATGTGGACAGACTTTGCTGGTTTCTCATTAGGTTCAAACTCCGCCATCTGACTTTCTACTTCTATTTCAGATGGTTTATTCTTCTACATTGCAGTCTCACTAAAGGTAACGTCCCTACTTATCACGACCTTCTTCGACTCGGGACACCACAACTTGTATCCTTTTACCCATGATTGGAGACCCACGAAAATGGCTTTCTTGGCTCTAGGATCAAGTTTTCCTTCCTTTACATGGTAATAAGCGGGATAACCAAATACATAAAATATATCATAATATGGAACTGGTTTACCGTACCATATTTCCATTGGAGTTTTACCTTCAAGTACCGTTGTTGGCAACCGATTCACTAGATGACACGCCCATTCTACAGCTGCAACCAAAAACTGCTTGCCTAATCCAGCATTAGACAACATACATCTTACTTTCTCTAATAATGTACGATTCATGCGCTCAGCCACTCCGTTCTATTGCTGAGTCTCCTTATTGTGAAATGACGCTCAATGCCTTTATCTTCACAGATTCACAGGAGTGGATCAGACTTGTACTCACCACCATTGTCCGATCTGAAGGCCTTCACTTTCCTGTCGGTCTTCATCTCAACCTTCTTCTTCCACTTCAAAATTATTCCCAAAACTTCATCCTTTCTATTCATGGTGTACACCCATATTTTTTTGGTGAAGTCATTTATAAAGGAGACAAAATACCTTCTACCTCTCAAGGATGCAGTCCTTGAAGGTCCCCATACATCTTTGTGAACATAGTCTAGAATTCCCTTGGTGGTGCTTTTACCGGTCATAAACTTCATTCTAGTTCTCTTCCCCTTCACACAATGTTCACAAAATCCCAACTTGTTGCATGATTTTGTGCCTTTCAAAAAGCCTTGTGAAGTCATCTTTTGCAAAGACTTTTCTCCAGTATGCCCTAAACGCATATGCCATAGTTTGGTAGTGTCCGACTCAACACTATCAGATATTGCTGCAATTACTTCACTCACACTTGTGTTTCCTTGAAGAAAATACAGGTTTCCGTGTTTCAAACCTTTCATAACAACTAGCCCATTTGAAAATAAGTTCAAAACTCCACTTTTCAATGTCATCTCAAACCCTCGGGAGTCAAGTTCACCTACTGAGATCATATTTTTCTTCAATTGTGGTACATAACGAACATCATCAAGCTCTTGAACGACGCCATCATTCATCTTCAAACAGATCTTCCCAATCCCTTCAACTTTACAGGTATTATTGTTACCCATAAACACTCTTGGTCCATCAAACTTTTCAAACTTAACGAACCAGTCCATCCTAAGACACATGTGGTAGGAAGCTGCACAATCCATAATCCACTTAGTTGTATTCGCAACTAGTGCTGAATCATGAACAGTCATCGAGAACTTGTCACATTCATCATCTTCAATAGCACCAGACTTGATTTCAGCAACGTTTGCGTCTAAATTCTTCTTCTTATCCTTGTTCTTTGCTTTAGGACAATCATTCTTCTAATGTCCAGTCTGATGAAAAAAGGAACATTTATCATATGCTGGGATATTTAATTTGGCCTTTGGTTTGAACTTTGATTTACTTAAATTCTTCTTATCAGACTTCCCTCTGACTGTCAAGGCTTCACAATTCGTTTCCCTGTTCAAATCTCTATCCATTTTCTTAATATCATAACTTATAAGAGCAGTAGTTACATCATCAAACTTGAGTGTTTTATCCTCTATCTTATTCGACAAACTATCAATGAAGGTCCCATACGAATCAGGTAGAGATGCAAAAAAACAACAAGTTTTGGTTTCATCACCTAGTTTCACATTAATATAAAGTGCATCAGCAATTAATCTATTTGTACTCAGCGAGGTGTTCGACCATAAAGGTACCTGGTTTTTTGTTGAATCTGAAAAGTCTTCTCTGCGTCATAATTCGTTTTGAAACACTTTTCACTACATACTTGTCTTCTAGACTCTTGCACGTCTAGAAAGCTACATTCTCACTCATCATATCGTACTTTATATCCTTCGTAAGGCACAAACGGATTGTGCTGCAAGCCAGATGATTCATCTTTGCCCATTCAACGTCCGTAATCACTGGTGCAGCAGGTTTTACTTCTAATAGAACATTATCTAGGTCTTGCTGACTCTAAGCATCACGAATTTCACAAGGCCAAATGGTAAAATTGTTATTACCATCAAATTTCTCTACTTCAAACTTTGCGTTCAACATCTTCACCTTCAAACTCTGTTTCTGACTTCAAACAAGCTAACTCTAGACGAAACCCTAGAACTGGCTTTAATACCAGTTTGTTGTGCTTAAGATTAGCTACTTCCTAAGCACCCCAAGATCTTTACACAAAAAACAGAAAACTACACAAAGAATTATAGTGGTTCGGCAATGTGCCCACTCCACTGCAACAAATAAACTTCTTATTGAATACTTAGAGAATAGACAAACCGTTTCTTCACATACCTCTAACAATTCAGACTTGGATACAATAACCAAAGGGTTATCACCTTTAGGCCTAACCGAAATCTACTCTGCAAACACATATGTGAGTTCGGTTTATTCAAGAATTTTTTCTTCTAACCAAACTTCACTCTGAGAATTTTTGTGTTGAGTTTTATTCGAAAATTTATGTTGGAAACCGAACATTACTCTGTATACTCTAGAATAAAAGTTCGGCTACCTGTCTCGGAACCCGATAGCCGAACAAAGCAAAAATTCCATTAAAGCAAATTTCGGATACATGCGTCTTCGGAAACATTAGTCGAACTGCAATAAGTTCGTCTACCTGTTCTTCAGATATTGTGGCCGAACTTGTTTGACCTAGCCGAAATCTACTTAAATTTTTTTCATTTTTAGGAAAGTTAATGCCAATTCAAGCAACATTAATGAATACTCTAGGAGATGAAGGTTCTGATTCGGAGGAGCTATCATCACTCTTATTAATTTAACCTCACTAATCATTAATTAACTTAACTTAATCATTCAACTAATCACTACACTAACATAAATATTTGGGGTGGTTTAGTAATCTTGCTTTTTGGTTATCCCTCACAAAACTTAGCTTCCCTTTAGTCGGGTTCGTTGGGTTCATGGCTTTTGCTAAACTTTGGCTTGGATTCTATTTTCTCGGTATTGCTGGTGCCTTTGTCTTTCCCCTTGTGTAATCTATCGAGCAGAAAAAAGAAAATGTGTAATCTATCGAGCAGAAAAAAGAAAAAGAAAAAGAAAAAGAAAAAGAAAAAGAAAAGAAAAACAAGCCTTACCTTGGAACAAAAAAAAAAAGCTTTAATATTCCATACTAAGAAATAAAAACGACTCTGCTGGGGATCGAACCCAGAGTCTCTGGTTTCGTAGACCAGCGCCTTATCCATTGGGCCACAGAGTCATTGTTAGTGCTGATTTTTCACCTAATACAATTTTCTCTCTGGGGAACACTACATCCAACTGTCCAGACTCAGAAGTTCTCAGTGTATGAGCACTGCCAGCAGTGCTTTACGGCACCTATACGGCTATAAGCCTGTAACTGTATATCATTGAGGCATGAGGATTGGGGGGTTCTCAAATTGATACATGCAGACACCATGAACAAGATGAGCAAAAAATACAAATGGAAGTTGCTAGAAAAAGAATTAAAAAGGAGTGTTGATTGGAATGAAGTAGCATCACAATATATCCACAGGAGTTCTTAGTGTAATTTTAATGAGCTCATTTTACACTTACATGTTTAGGATTTCAGCTACTTGCTTACTTATTTGCGAGTCTATTGAGTTCAAATGGCATTATGGTAACCTTCTGAATTTTCGGTATGATAATAACTTACTAATGGAGAGTTGCATTATTGAAGAAAGAATAAAAGCATCTTATAAAGAAAGTAACGATAGATAAAGAACATTCTCATCTAAAACAATGGATATAATTTATAAATATGCCCTTCTCTTATAACCAATTACTACCTCTTTTTCATTTCTTAAACTGGCCCGTTTTTGTTCTCTCTTTGTTTTAGTGTCTCCCTTAAAGATTGATATATGGGATTTCCACATAAAATCTTAACTAACACAAGAACAAAAATTAAATTATAGAAATGGACTAATTTAATGTAATTTCACGGCTCCTACTTGCGTATAGGTATGTCTCTCACAAGATTCCAGCATAACTTAATTCTTTTGATCACCAATTTGCAGACCCAGATATGCTGCTGTTACACCTATATATCTTGTACCATGTTAGTACTAGTGATTTGTAGCAGTGGTGATGACGATATTGAGCTTAAATTTGTCTGGCTCATATCGTTTAACGACTCATGAATGGAATTCTAACTTTCCGGCCAGATTAGTGAACGGTTAGATTTCGAGATTTTCTTCTTTTACTTCTTCAATACTTTTTATTTCTTCTTTTGATAAATATGACATGACTAATACTTGTTTCATTTCTATGTTTAAGGTAATTTACCGGAATGTCTCAAGTCGACGTCTTCGTATGGTGGACGTATAAACTCACCATCTTATTCCATCAGTAAGAACATTCAAGGAAGAAATGGAAAAGGTGCAAAAGGAATTGGAGTTATTGCTCCTAAAATATTATCAGTAGCAACAACTGTCAGCTCAGGCTCGTCTGGCCTTGGACTACTTCTTGACGCTTATGACGATGAATATGGTGGCATAATCATTGATCCAGAGCACTTACCCTCAAACGCAAACGCATTTGCATCCATTCTTCGCACTTCACTCTCCAATTGGAAACTTAAGGTTTTTATCTGCCAAAAAAATTGCAATCGTGAAATATGTTCTTGCTATATGCATTGCGAAATTACTTACATATGCACCATTTCAAACAATAATGATGCAGGGTAAGAAGGGAGTATGGCTCAAGATATTGCAAGAACAGGCACATCTTGTCCCAGTTGCTATTAAGGTAACTAACATGGATTATAAAGCTCAATCTAATATGCATCTTCTGCCGGAAAATGTGTAACATTGAAAAATTCTGCAGGAGGGTTTCGATTATCACCATGCTGACCGTGGGTATATAATGTTAACATATTGGATACCAAATGATGAACCATGTAGTCTTCCCGATGGTCCAACTCATCAAATTGGTGTTGGAGGATTTGTGATGAATGAAAATAAAGAGGTTTTGGTTGTCCAAGAAAATGTATGCCCATGTCAATGCTCAGGTGTATGGAAACTGCCTACTGGTTTTATCAACAAGGTACGTACAACTAGTATTCCAATTTTATTGTACCAACATATGCCATAACGGACTCCCAACTCCGTTTGTTCGAACTAATCCGGTGTACTTATTTTTGTTTTTGTAGTCTGAAGAGATATTCTCTGGAGTTGTAAGAGAAGTGAAGGAAGAAACTGGGGTAAGACATGATCACAACTAACTAGCTATATCTAGTACTTCATGATTATATTCTTCGAAAGATTTAACCGAGAACTCCTGTTTACTAACATCTGCTTCATATTTTATTATGTTCAGATTAATACCGAGTTCTTAGAAGTGGTAGCATTTAGGTATGAGAATATATTGTCTACAGAAACCCCATCTTGATGAAAAATCCAATTTTAAACTGAAATTATTTGGCTTTCTTTTGTTAGGCACGTCCACAAGGTGGCTTTTGAGCAATCAGATTTGTTCTTTGTGTGTATGCTCAAACCTTTATCCTTTGACATAAGGATCGACGAGAAGGAGATACAAGCAGCAAAGGTAATTTACCAAAGACCAGTGCTACGCCGCGCATCAGCGCATAATGTGCACCTTTTAGCAGCTAAATATATAAATTCACATCACTTCATGCTCATGGCGCTGTTATGCACATAAAAATATATTTTATTCAAATTAACATTATTCATTTCATTATCACTAAGAATATATTAAATCAAGTTCTAATTCGTTAATAATTTTGGTTTGGTCACAGTGGATGAATCTTGATGAATTTCTTAGTCAATCCTTCTACGAAGAAGATCACATGTCAAAGAGGGTGATTGATATTTGTGTTGCGGCCTACGAAAATACTTACGGTGGTTTTATTAATCACCACTTAACATCAAAATTTGATGGAAAATTGTCTCATCTCTACTACAACCATGAGATGGTGAAGAAAATCTAATTATGATATCAATCATTCTTAAGATGCATAAGTGCCTCGAATAGATTTATTTTTTTTGTTTTATCTTTGAAACAATTTGATTTACACAAAAACTTTGTGACTTCTTAAGATGCATGATCAATGTGCATAGGAAGAGAGAACAAATGTATTTGGAGCAAATACTAAAATTATTGGGCCTCAGTTCTTGGACATGATATTGAAGTTATTGGTGTGCACTAGCAGTCTAGCACCACTAGGGGTGAGCAAAAAGTCCGTAACCGCAGATTTCACCCGTATCCGTCTGCAAAATTGCGGATGAAACCGAATTCGCAAGATCTATGGGCCGGACACGGATGAGATTTTCAAATCCGCACTTTTAACGGTTTGGTTGCGGTTGGACTTTGAAATCTACGAATTCACCCGCACCGTAGGGAAATTAATAAACTGGGACTCAAGCTCATTCTCAACAGCAGCATGAGCAACCCTGGAATTAGGAGAGTTCGCTTGCTTAGGACTTCCAGCGGTTCCAAGTGGCATTTAACACACCAAACAAATGTCAATTTTCTCTCATGCTATAACAAAGCTTCGTAAATGGCACGACACAACGAAGCAAAGCAATTTCTTCGTAAATTAATCTGGGAATGACTAACTTCTGTTGCTGCTAAACAAAGGGTGGGACGACTTCTACTTCAGGTTGTTAAGGAGTGTTTCGATACCACAAAATGGTAATCTGGATATTAAAGAATAACTTCAACTTCAAGGGGCGAAACACCATTAAAAGTAAAATAATTCCAAGCTTATTACGTCAAAGATATATACCCATGCCATGCCAAGCAGAGTTAAAAAGCCAAGGAAAATGACAAGTTAAAATAGAAAGGAGAGAAAGTACGATTTGGATTGTGTGACACAAAAAAGGACGATTTGTTTTTTTTTTTTTCTACTAAATCCGTGGTTAATCCGCATCCGGTCTGTATCGCCTGCTGATCCGCGGATATTAAATCCGCGGGTTATTGGGCCGGACACGGTTGGATTTTCCAAATTCGCAACTTTGACGGATTGGATGCGGGTGACCCCTAATCCGCATCCGTCCATCCGTTGCACACCCCTAAGCACCACCAAAGGTAATGAAGGTATAAATATCAAAACAACATAAACAGATAACAAATTTAATTCTTAGCCACTCAAATTTAATTTAGATGAATCTTGAAGAAATCCAGAGACAACCATTCTGTGGGACGACCATACATCGGAAGAATGCAACCGAGACGTTATATATTAACACTTGTCATAACATCGATGGTGTTATAGGGGGTTAGCAAATTTCACGAGGTTGTTAAATTCATACAAAACAAAACAATCCTCACTGGTAGATTTTTTGGATTGACAATTCCCCATGAAACTTTACTAAACCCCTGTAATAGGTTCCAAAAACATCAAAACAATCCCATTCCCGAACCACTCTATCTTAAGTGTGTTGGTTGGGCTTGTGGGAATTACAAAACCCAAAATGGATTTGGGTGTGTTTTCAAAACAATGCCAGCCTCTGAGCCTTAGGCTAGCTTGTGATTGCCGATCAATAGGAGAGGTATTTCCTCATGGCCTAATGGCAAGTTTCCTACGCTTCCTACAAATTCAAGCAAAATTCAGGCCTTACGCACACAATAGGTTTAAGTATGATATATATTGATATGGACATGAGGTCATTGGTCATGCCTCATGACTTAAAAATTGAAATTTGATGTTGAGGGAGTCCATAAAGACACACAAGAGTCAACAACTGCCATATTGGTGCGCGTGGTTTTTGGTTGAGGTGATGATGTATTTGCCATTCTTTGTTCCAGAAATCATGACAATTTGAAAGACCAAAGCCATCCATATGTTATTCCTTTTTCATGTGCAACTGAGATGTCGTATTTGACCTTCTTGTTCAATCTCTACGTCATATGCGGGTATTGTTGCATTTGAACCTTGGGTTGTTGTCAACAACTACGTCAAATCTTTTTCAATTACCTCCAAATTTCCCATAGTTTATAGTTTTAGGGCTATAAACGGCATAGCCTATGGCAACTGTTTAATTGTGATATTAGATTTCTAGCTTCGGTACTGAATTAGTCTTGTCTGGTGTTCATCTAAAAAATCTTGACCACGCCTCCCTGGTTTGGGCCTAAATAATACTAACGGCCATCCTTCGCTTACTTACTATTAGCTTTCTTTTTGGCCTTTCAGTTTGTAACTTCAAACACCTTCCTTAGATTGATATCAGCACCAATGATGATTTATGTAGGATGCCCAAGCAATTTAACCTTTGCATGTTTTTAAACTAAGTGGACGAAAAAACCGAACGCGCTAAATTGTTATTGTACAGATAGATGTCAAGAACTCCATGGACTAACGTGAAAATTGTATATTTATTATCTCTATCCATTTCTTTTTGTTGCAAAATCACGGTTTCATTTTTCACGTAAAAAACCGTACAAATTTTTGTTATCAAGGTGCAATGGTGGACAACTTTATATAATGCAACAGTGTCCAAATCAAGAATCACACTATTTAGCTATGATCCGATCCCCTTTGCATTATTTTAATGTGGCACTTTTCGTCTTATGCATTAATGCAATTAAGTAGCTACCCAAAAAGTATGATTAGTGGTTGTTTTTAATCAAAAAATTATTCACTAGTAATCAATCAAGGTATGATTTATTTAAATTTGATATCCTCTAGTGGGCTATATCGGATGAACCTGTATTTTTACTTTAAAAAATTCATTAATAAAATAGCATATACTACTTTGTTGCTAAAATAACAGAGAAAAAGTAAAGAATGTGCGTGGTACATGACTTCATTTTTGTACCACGTAACCATATACAGTCTCTATGTCTATCAGTCAGTGACAATTACCTACATATACACGTGCTCTTGATTAATTGGAATGTACGAATATTGCCACCTTCATTTGCTATATCACGCCAATGACCACCTCAGGCTGGGGTCAACTTTTCAGTTTTAAAAAAAATGAAGATTCCCATTCACGTGTGGAACAATATCAGGTCGGATTGGATAATATTCATTGATGCGTTCTATAAAAAAGAAAATCTATCCATGGGATATGCCTTCATTCTGTACTCGGCAGACCAAGAAGCTTTCCTTCATATTTCAGTTGGCTCTGATTGGGCTTCCTCGGCGTTACATGCAGAAACAAAAGCTCTTTTATATGCTTTAAATTGGCTAGAAAATAATATCCTTTCGAGCGTCTGTATAGTCACGGACTGTAAACTCCTACTAGATTCTATCACCAAAAAAGATACAGATGCTTCCTGGGTTGCAGAGAATACTATTAAAGAAGCAATTTCTTTGTTGGATAAACTTCCTCAAGCTCATGTAAAATTTATAAACAGAGATTACAATGCTGCAGCGGACTCAGTTGCAAAAGAAGCAAGGAACAAAAGACTTCATCATATGTCAACACACTTGTGTCAACGAGTGCGAAAAGAGAGTATTACGTCTAATATTTTTGATGAAAATGAAATTGTAGATCTTCTGTAATACATTGCTTGATTTAATATATTAACCTTTTCCATCAAAAAAAAAAAAAACATCATTTTGTTTTCCCGATCGGTTTCAACCATCATTTTTTCTCTTGAAATTGTGATTTTCAACCATGAGCTTGCTGCATATAAATCCTGCAAATGAAATCAAATTATTTGCTTGCGAGTGGCATTTTTAAGTGCATGTTTGATGCTTTGAGACGTTCCCTTAAAGATGTTTCCAATCATGCAATGTAAGGTCACGCCAAGGTAATACTGAGGTCTGAGGACCTGTAAACCGAAAATGTTATATGTCCACCACTCTTTTCCACCATTATCTTCCCCCACCTATGTGTCATGTAGGTATTAGCCAAAACCAATAATAGTGGGACCCCCTACTTCTCCATAGAGATCAAAAATAATGAAATCAAAGGCTTGGTTGGTGCCACCTAATGGTGGAAAGGAGTGGTGGAAGATATTGATGGAAGTGTAGCAGCTTCGCCTGTAAACAATAACTTGCTAAAATTATTGTACCTGGAATTGGGGGAGGTCAGCAGATGGCACATGGCCAGGTTTCTAATGAAATAATGATAAGTGCATGTGCTAGTATTCTCAGAACCAAAACTGAATCCGCTGACACCATCTATAAGCTATGGGCTTATCTGTAATAGGAATTTCTTGGATCAGTTATGCTATCAATTTTTGAAGACAGATGCTATCCCACACGACTTTGCGGGATGATTTCCCGCAAAAACGGCTTCTTTACCGTTGGATGATCAAATCAACGGTTAGATTCACATTTAGGAAAGGACCCATCACTTTCAGGAAAGGACCCACCATTTTCAGGATAGGACCCACCATTTCCCCTAAAGGGTTCAAGGCTGTTAGATCTGGGTTTTAGCATGATCCAGCGGTAAAGAAGCTGCCTTTGCGGGAAGCCATCCCGCAAAGTCGTGTGGGATAGCACTGCTCAGTTTTGAATACTTCCTTCCTCTTTGGAAAAAAAAAATTACTATCAATTTTTCAATTTAATCTATTTTATGCTAAAATGAAAACTAATAATATCTCTTCTCCAATAATAAGGTACTAGGTTACGGGAAGGGTACCAAAACTCATACAAACACTTTTCTTGTATGGAGTGTAGAGTGTGGTAACTCTCCCTGTAATCTGGTAGCCCTATTAGCAATATTAGAAATGGCGACATAGTAATCCAACTGCGAGTAATGTGACCAATTGTATGAACCAAACGGAGTTAAGAAACCCAGAATTTTATTTCAGGACAATCCCATTATTCCCTAAAAACTCTAAAACTATTTTTCGGATTGCTCTCCTTCAACAGTGCAATTGAACTCATATTTTGGACAAGTGATCGTCGTCTTTTTCACTTTTCCATGAGATCACTGCAATTTTGTGCAAGCAATATGCCCATAGTTAAGTACATGGACAAATTTATTGGGTACTACTCCCATTGTTTTCTTCATCTCTTTTCTCGAGACAAGATTTGCTCACTTTTATCTGAGCCAACCCTTTTGTTAGCATAAAAACACATGAGTCACCTAATATTTGGGGGACATGCCTAACAAAATGTCTCCGTCCTAACATGGTTGTACTTTTATTAGGCATGATGTCGTCCTTTCGTTAGGAATTTACTTACCGACTTACCGTACCATTTCAAAGCTTGTTTGAAGTTTTGTTACATTTTAAGTTAAATTTTTGATTCATCGAGGTCACGGTTAGATTTTGCATCTCACAAACAAATTTTGTGATGTGGAGTGGTATGAGGTAAATTTTGGATTTGCAGACTACACGATGAATTTCGCCTAAGGTCACTTTTTTAATTTCAGGTCATAAGAAAAAACGAATATGGATCACATAACAGGTTTTCGTTTACTTTGTTGATTTCAGATCACAGGACAGGACAGACAAAATTTGGATCACGTGACATTCTCAATAACAGAATTAGTATGGTCAATGAGGTAAACTTTCGTCAAAAAAACATACATTGTATTGTGAGCTAGAAACCGGGTAACAGGCCATATTTAAAGTCATATAGGTAGACTAGATGGGAAGAAGTTTTATCCGCGAGTAATTTGAGCATTTGTTCGTCTAGTAGCATCACAATCAAATATTAAGGAATATGAGTGGCATTTAATCAGTTAATTTAATTCGGACAAACTTTTAACTTATGGTCAAGTGTTTTAGCAAGTATCATCAACCATCCATATATTTAGTTGTGATACTGGTAGATCAAAATGCTCGAGCAACGCGCGAACAAAAAATCTTCCAATTAGATGTTTGATTTTTCTTTCTTATATTTCATTATGCATTTTACTGTCTTAGAAAAAATAATTTTTTTTAAAGAAAGAAGAGACTGGAGGTAGAAAGAAAGAAGAATTAAAAGAGAATTATATTATTGTGCGTATAATTACATGGAGTTTGAGTCTCTGTTTATAGGTTACATGAGATTTCTACCCAAGTACTAGAAAACCTTAATGTTATACACAACGGCATTTTAGTAATAAATATTGGTTTATAACACTCCTTTCGATAACCATTGTGGCTAAGTGAAGTCATTACAAAAACATCTGGGACAAAGCTTTGACGGAAGAAGAAAAGTGCAAAAAGATAAATCCAGTAAATGCACCATTGATGATGGTGCTCGCCATGATAAATTTTTCAATCGAATTTTGGTTTATAAATCTTTGATACGAGACTTTCCAATTTCGATGAACGAAATTCTTGAAAGAAGATTATTGTGCTTTCACGAGAAATTTGCTAATTGATGTAATCTTATCTTGTACTGCACGAACAATATTTTCTTCGATTTGTACTCTTGATGAATCTATGATTTATTGTCTTTAGAATAATGATAAGCCAACAAGCTAGGGTTTGCGTGACAGTTATAAACTTTACAATAACAATAAGCCTACAAATTAGGCTCATAGGAAATTATAAACACAAAATCTAGTGTCGAACTCAAACTTACATGGTTCAATGAGTGAACCGTGAGGCTAGCTCATACACTGAAGTTCAACCAAGTGTTATTCAATGTTGCTCGAAAATAGTTCATGATCCACCCGATTCAAAAATCACGATTGCTAAAGGCATAGTACCAATTCATATAAGACAAAATAATCCTAGTCGGTGGATCCTAGATTGGTACCCGCCTTTAGCAAATATGGTATCATCCTTTAACTATACTGGCGAGATAGGGGTATACCCATATTAACAGGGGTATACCTAATAAGACAAAATATGATCATTAGGAAATAAAATCCAAAGCCCCTTAGCCATATTTTTTGAAAATGGTTAAATTGCCTTTGTTTAATTAGCACTAATCAACCTGTTTAGTTTAATTAATCTTGTTAGATTAATAAGTTGAATTAAAATTTATAAAATCTTGTTCTGGTCAGATTGAAATTATGGATTTTGTTGGAAGGTTTTTGAGAAAAAAAATTCTTTCAATTTTTTTTTTGTAGCGGAAATGAAACCACATTAGCCAAACACTTCTTATAAGGGAATTGCATAGCTATTTAATAATTTCATTCTCCAAATTACAGAAGAAATCAACACTTTCAGAAATTAAAGTATGGAAAGTCGGCTTGCTCGACTGAAAAAAAAGCATGCCGACAAAGTACCTCCAGAGCTCAGTCCATGAACAGTCGGCATACAAAGCATGCCGACCAAACTTAGTCGGCACGCTCGACAAGAAACTAAGCATACCGACAAAAAATAGTTTTTCGCATTTACAATCATCTTGTTCGAAAATGCAACACACTGACGACTGTCTATTAGTCGTCATCTTATTTTTACAAAACCATGACGATCAACAACAAAATTTGATACAAGAAAACTTGTTTTCTGAGAGTTATTAATTGTCAAGGTTTATCTTTTCAAAACCTGACGACTATTCATACTACCTCACTAGTCGTCAAGGTATAGGGATGAAGACCATGACGACCAACAACAAAATTTGATACAAGAAAACTTGTTTTCTGGGAGTTATTAATCGTCAAGGTTTATCTTTTCAAAACCTGACGACTATTCATACTACATCACTAGTCGTCAAGGTTTAGGGATGACGACCCTGTAAATGTTACTTTCAAAAGAAAAAAACTCTTTGCAAAGTGTCACGATATTCATCCTACAACCTTGACGACTAAAAATAAATATGAAAAGTCGTCATGCTCGACGAAGAGATACCATGACGACTGTGTAACTGTAATTTAGAAATTTCGATTTTTCCCACCTAATATCCCATTCAAACAACAAAACAGAGTACTAGATAGTGTTTGAAAGAATTAACCAATAATAATAAAAAAAAAACTAATCGACGATATTTTTTTCATTTGAAAACGATATGGAATATTGAGAAGGCAAAATGAATTGATCATTAGATTCATGAAGAAGGAGGAAGAAAAGAATAAGGTTTGGATCTAAAATCAAAAAAGAAAATAGTTTTAGTTATTATTATGGGAAGGGTAATTAGTTAACTTCATACATATCAGACACCCCTTAGCTCACTATTATGGTTGGGAACAAAATTTGGATTCCCCTATTAATCTGGCTATACCCCAATTTGGCCAGTTTAACTATCGTGTCAAAAACGACTTCAATGTTTCAAAAATAGCTGACATCCACTATGATTTTACTATTGTTAGATGTTTGAGCTTCCAATTCAAGACCATTAGTGGAGTGGCATTTTTGATGTTATAATGTGTGTAGGGACTAGTGGTTTACTATTTGGCGTGTTTGGTTGGAGGGAATGAAATCAGTTTCTTGGGAATACAATTTCATTCCCATGTTTAGTAAATAGGATTAGAGAGCGATTAGGAATAAGATTCCCAAAAAGTAGGGGAATCCTAAACCTATGGGGGCTAGTGGGTTTAGGATTCCCCTCTTTTGGGAATAGGATTCCTAGGAATAGATTTCCTGTCCCATTAACCAAACACGCCATTAATGTCAACGTAAAAATTAACGAAAAACGACATGTCTAGGGGCGGACCAAAAACGTGGACCAATTCCCTGGACTGTTGAGATTTATAGGGTTGGGGCTATGAAGCACGGACACATCAGTATTGGTACCGTGTCCGCATCAGACACGCGTTGGACACATGACGCGCGTGGGACACCGACACGATGCACGTTTAGAAATTTATACCTCATTTTACTAATTAGGTAATTAAATGAGTTATGAAAATTAGTATAATAGTTAATATTTGTACAGGTGGACTAACCTAATGGCATAAAATTGATTTTTTTTCTTCATGTTTTTGCATGATTAATGTATTTGATATACCATAATACTATGATATTAGTGTATAAAACTCATTTAATTAATATATATATATATATACACGTCTCTGTGTCCTGATGATTTTGAATTTTGCCGGTTCCTGTATCCGCGTCGTGTCGTGTCCGTGTCAGTGCTTCCCGTTGGGGTTTTAAGATGGGTGTGGGACCTATAAAATTGATTTGAATGGTTGGATTTCATTGGTCCACAATTGGACTACGAAATTTGGTTCACCTTTAGTTTTTTTTGAAAAACATTGGAGGAGTACTGAGTTTATCCAGCATCGAACTCATCAAAGACTTGCAAAATCAAAACAAAACAGAAACACTATGACTTGGAAACTTTGAACCGTCTCTATATGATACATGTCCTGATGTCCATACTCCGTACACTTTATCTTCCTCCTTAAAGGCCTTGACAAAATAAGCTCTCACATTGAACGGTGATGAAACCCTCTTTCCCTATTGGCCGAGATAGGCATTTTCTAATGTAGAAGCTATGGTGAGGACACTTGGCATAACTCTATTGGTTGAAATATTTAAAATTGGGTTACACTTTGTTTACATCAAGTACTTAACGGTTAGTTAGTAACGACGTCAACCAAAAAGTAGGTGGACAACACTTCTATCAGAGTATTAACCTAATTACTTTCTTTACACTGTCTTTATACCAAATACTTAACTGTACGTTAGTAACACCGTTACAGGTGGACAATACACACTTCCGTTAAACCTTTAAAAAAACAAATCACGTTAAGGAAATTCTTTGTTTCCGGCTTAATTAAGGAAACTGTTTTTTTTTTTTTTTTTTTGTAGAAAAGGAAATTACGTTACTATGAAAAAAGATTTATTATTTATGAATAAAATAAATTTAACCCTTAGATAATAATTTATTAAAGATAATTAATATGTCTTTTTACGTAAAGTAAAACGACAAACGAAACCACAGATACAAAACGCTGATCCATATTAACAAACGGATGTTGCAGCACTCAAAACAACACCTGGTGGTTCACCTGGATCATCAATGCTCTTTCTGGTCATAACTCTTAACGTCTGCATCAACATTCCCTGCGGAATGTCTGTTCCATTTGTGCATACTGGATGGGCAAACTCCAGCACAGAAATTCTGAGTCATTCGTTGCGCAAGCTTCAACATGCTCTTACGGCCACTTTGCGTGATTCCTACAGAAAACATATACAGCAAATCAGAACCTTAAACGCCCAACTTTTTGATCAAAGGACAGAAGTAGTGTGGAAGGAAAAGATCACATCTTACCCGTCTGATCTCGGATTGGCATATTAGACATAAGAATTGCAAGGCATTCGCATTCGCATTGACGTTGTAACGTTGCAACCGACTTCTACGCTCCAAAACCCAAACCAGCATTGACTAGCGGCTGATAAAGACGATCAATCGATTTTTCATCATACTCTGCATGCTCAACCCACGTAACCTGTATACACATTTCAAAATGTAATGTATTGTCCTTTTTCGTATATCCCAATTTTCACCAAGTGGGTGAACATCTTTATCTAAAAAAGGTCAATATAAAGTCAAAATCTCAAACCCTGTTCAAGTTTCAACACATGATTAAGGTCCCCCAAACAAATAAAACAAAGAAAAAGCCATAATATGTATATGTCATCAGGGTCAACCAAGAAATGCTTAGAGAAATATTGTATTAAAATATCAGCTCAAAATTTTGAGGGAGATTCAAAAAAATAATAATAAAATAATCTGGAAAATTATTATAGATGTACAATACGAAAACCAAAATTTTAACCGTAAATAAAATTAATTTGAATTTTAAAGAGAGAAAACATTGTCCGATGCCCGGTGTGAAGCACGGGCATAAAATCTAGATGATTTTAAAATTAAGAAGCTGATAAACAATCATTATCTTTGAAAGATAGGGATTATTATATAACTACTATTTCATCAATAAAAATTCCAACATATTTCATCCATATTTTCTACGAAAATAAATGATAAAAAATAAGTATTAGTTAATGTATTTGCCCCGCCAAACTAAATAAAGATGCATCGCCATGGGGCGATGCGAAGCTCCGTGCACACCAAGTTAAAAATGCATCGCCACGGGGCTGAATGAACCCCCCGCACATCAAGTAAATGCATCGCCACGAGGCGGGGCGGGGCGAAGCCTGCGCACACGAAGTTAATGCATCGCCACGGGGCAGTACAAAGCCCCACGCACACCAAGTTAAAAATGCATTGCCACGGGACGGGGGAAGCCCTGCATACACTAAGTTAGAAATACACGGGATGAGAAAAATACCGCCCACACCAAGTTAAAAAACAAAAAATGTCCGCTGCGTAGCACGGGCACAAAATCTAGTCTCTTTTAAATCAAGATTCAAGAATGTCAAATTTTTAAGTATACCAAGGGACATAAATAACCGAGTCCAACAAACTCAATCAATACCTACATTACAATTTACAAGCTTACAACTTGGAAGCTAAAGCCGAAAAACCATAGAATTTTCTCCTTCTCAAATTTCTTATCACTAAATCAATGCACACCCACACAACCAAGTTCACGTGCATAGATTATTTGCACTATTGGGTGATTTTTTACTTCTAAGGTCTACAAACCTAAAAATAATATGTGTGTTCTCGGGTAACAATTAATGTAAACCAGTTCCAACATTGCTAATAGGTATCTGTGGTTTCCTGAGAAGGTACTAGGATCTATATGAGACATAATATATTCATTATCTCTTAAATGATATTTGATTGAAAAGCATAATATATGGATTTTGGTATCTCCCGCTGAACTCGCTTCAGCGCCATGCAGTTTTGAGCTCGAAGAAAAATTAGAATGACGGATGACGGCACATCTTGCACTAACTATATCACATGCTAAAGAGATATATCGAGAGTGGGGAGGAAGAAATTACCAAAAATACACATTATTTTCACCACAGTAAATCTACCATAGGTGGCTGTAAATCAATAATAAATTTATAATCGCACGGCTAATATTGTTCATCACATTAGTAGGACCCAACATCCAGAACAATCCTCTTAACTTGTTCACAGAATTTAAACACACGGCAGACAACTAATATAAGTTGTCAGTTAACAATAATACTCCCGCAAGTATAAAACTCAACACTCCTCCATCCTTTCTTCTCCGTCAATATAAGAAAAAAATCAGAAAAACAAAACTGAAAACGAAAGAAAATTTTGTCAACATCCCGTGAATTTCATAATCCAAAAAGCTTTCCAACTTTTCGATTTATAAATATGTTGATTCTCACTTCAATTTCTTCAAAATCAAGTTCAATTCTGGTGTTCAATTTCGTTAATGGATTTGATTACTAAAAAATCATCATCTACACATACAAATTCTGATCCTGTTGCTTTTTCTTCTTCTTCAAGTCCAACTTCTAAGAATTCTTTTACCGTTAGTTCAACATCGGCGTTATCTTGTGCAAATATGTATCCGTCGTTTAATAGTAGATCATTGTCGTCGAAGAATTTGACAGCGAGTAAGTTTCAGCCAAAGATTGTCAAAGGCGATGGTGGTTATGTCCTTGAGGATGTTCCTCATTTCACTGATTATATCTCTGCTGATGATGATCTTCGTGTATGTTTTTCTATCTCTGCGCCCTATGTTGACTCAATTTTGACCTTTGACTTTTATTCAATTGTTTGATTCTGATTCCGATTATGAGTTTTTTGATTCAGTATATACTTTCTCAGTATTTTAATTAGTTAATCAATTATTTTTTGTAATTTTTTTTTGTTTCAGACTTACCCAAATCCATTGCAGGACAATCCTGCTTATGCAGTAGTCAAGTAAGTGGAATTATTCTCATATTTTGTTGAAGATTTTGTTTCTGCAATTTTGTGTGAAGATTGAGTTGTGTTTTTCCTTTTTTTTTGTTAATTCCAGGCAGTATTTTGTTGATGTTGATGACACTGTAGCTCAACAGGTGAATTTGGATAAGAAAATCCCTCAACTAATTTCTGTGTTTTTGATTTTAGGATAGGATTTTCCCCCCTAATTTGTGAATTTTGTGTGGTGATATAGACTGTTCAAACAAGGACTAGTGAAAGAGGGATACATTTTCGGCGAGCTGGACCACGAGAAAAGGTTAACCATCATTATTGTTGTATTGAATTGGAAATGATGAGAAGTTGTTCAAAAGTACAATTTGTTAATGCTGTTAATTGGGTATATGTTTAGGTGTATTTTGAATCCGATGAAGTGCACGCGTGTATCGTCACATGTGGTGGATTATGCCCTGGACTTAACACGGTGATTCGGGAGATTGTATGTGGTCTTTACCATATGTATGGTGCCACAAGAATTCTAGGAATAGAGGTAAGGATATTGCATAATTTCGTTAATGGAAAGGAGAAATTGACTGTATCTTTTTGCACAATTCTTTATATGTGCATGATTTGTTGGTATCGCCAATTGACAAGGGAATTGGTATTTGTAGGGTGGATACAGGGGTTTCTATGCTCGAAATACAGTTCCATTGACACCAAAGGTTGTAAATGACATCCACAAACGGGGTGGGACTATCCTTGGGACATCAAGAGGTGGCCATGATACCTCAAAGATAGTTGACAGCATTCAAGACCGGGGAATTAACCAGGTATAGAGATATAAATGTGTGTCGGCCTCTTTTCAAGGTTGTGTACCAGTAGTATGAATCTTTTTCCTCATAATACACTTTGGTTTGAACTTGACTTCCCCCCTTAGGTCTACATTATAGGAGGAGATGGAACCCAGAAAGGAGCGTCGGTGATTTATGAGGTAAACTTTTTTACATTGGGTAAATTGGGTACTAGTCGGTAATCAGCTACCTTTTTATGTAGAACATCTGTGTATATGCTGAGTACTCCATCTGTACGTTCCACCAATTTACCTGGAGAATCTAGCCAATATAATGTTCCTCAAACGCAAACTGTTAAAGGACATCACTATATCATCTTAAGCTGTTTTCACGGATAATCTAATTTGCCATCATGTAGGAAATCAAAAGACGTGGTCTCAAAGTTGCAGTTGTGGGAATCCCGAAGACGATTGATAATGATATTGCGGTAATCGTAATGCTGGCACTTCGTTTCTTTCTTTTACAGATTTTTAACTTGAATTATAAGTTTCTGAAAACTATTGCATTTTTTGTTTATTTCGACATGCAATTTCAGATAATTGACAGATCATTCGGTTTTGACACTGCTGTCGAAGAGGCTCAACGTGCCATTAATGCTGCACATGTTGAATCTGAAAGTATCGAGAATGGTGTAGGTCTTGTTAAGTTAATGGGTCGTCACAGTGGTAAGCTTCGTTTCCTTTGGTAGTCCTTACTTGCTCCATAGACATTATAAACCATAAGTTCTATTTGATAAATTCCTCCCCCAAAATGAGAAAAGAATATTCTCCTTGGAAAAATTGAGCCTCTTGATGCCCTTGGTCTCTTTTAGACAACTATGACTTGTGAAGAAGCCTACTTGAGTTTTGCTATGTTCTTCATCTAATGATTTACTATTCCAGGGTTCATTGCGATGTATGCTACTCTTGCCAGCCGAGATGTGGATTGTTGCTTGATTCCTGAGTCACCCTTTTATCTCGAAGGACCAGGGGGCCTTTTTGAATACATGGAAAAACGGCTAAAAGAAAATGGACACATGGTTATTGTGATAGCTGAAGGTGCAGGACAAGAGATGCTTACTGAAAGCATGCGCTCGATGGACCAACAAGATGCTTCAGGAAACAAGTTACTCCAAGATGTTGGACTTTGGATATCTCAGAGAATAAAGGTAACACTACTTGGGCGTACATTTTTGCAGCCATAAGCTGTGAAAATATGGTTCTTACACTCAAATATTGAGTCACCTCAAATCATGCATCAGCTGATTGTACTTGATTCTTTTATCTTATAGGATCACTTCAAAAGAAGACATAAGATGGTCATAAATCTCAAGTATATAGGTTGGTGACAGAGATTTGCAAGTCCCATTTTCTTTTCACAGGATTTGATTTGCAGCAGAGTTACTGATCCTGACCTTATTGAGTGATGAATGTTGTCTTTCAGATCCTACTTATATGATCCGCGCTGTTCCTAGTAATGCCTCAGACAATGTCTATTGCACACTTCTTGCTCAAAGTGCTGTTCATGGAGCAATGGCAGGGTACACAGGCTTCATCGTCGGACCTGTCAATGGGAGACATGCGTATATTCCATTTTATGTGAGTTGTTCTAAAATTTAAGAACTAACTTCTGGTTTTGACCTACAAACTTTAGATATCTTCGCGTTTTTAAACAACACAAAAGTACCTGGTATAGTCGCATATCGGCCTAGAATGAAAGTGAGTATAGGTCTATGAGATGTCGAATACCTTTTTCTTTTTAGCCCACAGTAGAGGCCCGAGGTCTTATTGATGTGGATTCTTCCAGACATCCAACTATAAGCATCCCAAACTAAGAACACGTGTTGAATAAGAACCATAATTCACAGCCTTATCTACCGATCATCTCTATCCTGTGACTATCTTAACTTTTCCTTAAAAGTCATAATTTTTCTTAAAGTGAGTGATGTGGGTGAGCCTACTTCCTCCATATAGTTTCCCAGGCAAGATTTCCATGACTTCTCTTAATGATAACACTTCACTTCCATTGTTGAATGTAGATATATTTATCCACAACGAGATATACACAACTTATTTCAAGAGTGGAAACCTAACCTAGTAGATAGCAGCTTTTAGAGTCATAATATTTGCTTTTATGCTTTCTCATATTACTTGCGCATGATTTCCATTTTTCTGTTTTTTAGACTAACTTGTGTACTCCATTGCCTGGTCAATTTGCAGCGTGTAACTGAGAAACAAAACAACGTTGTAATAACTGACAGAATGTGGGCTAGGCTCTTGTCATCAACCCACCAGCCAAGTTTCTCAAGCCTCAATGATATTGTAGAGGAAAAGGAGGACGAGAAACAAGAACCAGCAACTACAACAAAGAATAACCTGCCAAATGGTCTGCAGAATGGAGGTTATCTTAAATTCAACCCAATTTCCCTGAACAGGATTGTGTAGTCTCTGAGGACATGAAATGGTTGTATTTTAAACATTGCAGTCCTCTAGAATAAGCAACTCCCTTTTTCTTAGGCGGAGAAACTTTTATCTTGTAGAAGAAGAGAAGCTGTACTTGAGGTTTCTTTGCCTTAAGTTATATCAAGCCTATACAGGCAATAGATTTCAGTGCTCTTTTATCACTCAGCATTTGCAAATTGTTTTTGGAAATTACATGTATCTTTTGACTGCATCTGTCTCCTTATCTGTCTTTTTTTTTTCTTCATTTTCTACCTGAAATGAGTGTGTAATGAACTTTCTTTCTCAGTCACCAGGTTCAGACTCATAGTGCAGTTTCACCGTGTCTATTCTTCCCGCCGACTTGAGTCACAGAATTAGATTTATGAACTATTCCTCTTCTCCGAGCAGAACTGTACAGGTAAATAACACAAAAGAAACTACACTGTTGTGTCGATGCCCTTTTTTCCGACAAAAGTTTGTAATTTGTAAACATATCCTTTTGCAGTATCTTTCGAGCAGAACTGTACAGGTAAATAACACAAAAGAAACTATACTGTTGTGTGGATGCCCTTTTTTCCGACAAAAGTTTGTAATTTGTAAACATATCCTTTTGCAGTATCTTTCATGAGTTAATACAGAGTGCTCAGTTGAAATGCATAAACTAACCACAGTGATTTCCCAAAATGATGAATACAAGAACTTCATTAACGCTTATTATTTTACCAGCGAGGAAGACAACATCAATATCCAAATTGGAACTTAAATGACAGTGTTAAAACGCTATTACAACAAGAATGTGAATTCTGTCTATATGTAAAGAGTAATTACTATATAGAGAAACCAATGAACAGACACGATTTTCAGCTCAAAAGGTCAACCTCGGTAGATTCCTGAAGGATCGGCGTTCTGGACAATCCATGGGTGCTCAAGAAGCTTGTGAAGTGGAAGACGAAGTGAAGAGTCTTTTACAAGCATCTACAAATATTCAAGAAAGAACAACATAAGATTTGATTCTAAAAACATCTGTAATATGCTAAGGCAAATAAAATTCAATCCGGTCCAGTTCAGTTGAAAAAAAGAAAACAAGAAACAAGAGAAAACGAGATTTCACCTGGCTGATAAGATCCTTGGCAGATGCAGAGACAATTGGTTTTGGAGGAAACTTCAGATCAACTTTGACAATCCTGCAAAATGGATTATATTACTTAATTTACAGCATTACCATGAAACAGACCACATTAATCAGCAGGAACCTCTCAATACCTTCTATATGTGTCTGAATGTTCCTTTGCCTCAAATGGAGGCATCCCATATAAGAACTCATAGCACAAGACCCCTAAACTCCAGATGTCCACACTCGCATCGTGCTCTACACTTTCAACTGTAGAACAACCAGGAATTAGACTTGGTTCCATATCACTATACAAAATTCTTGATAAGAATCTACGTTGTTTACAAACAATCCTTGAGTACATACCCATCTCAGGTGGGAGATAATCCAATGTGCCGCACATAGTTCGCCTTCGGTTAAATGTATGAACTGACCAACCGAAATCAGCAATTTTTAGTTCACCCTGTCGCGAAATTAAACACATACAGGATTAGTACATGGGCACTGCATCGACCAACTGTAAGAAAAAATCATTTAAAGCATAAATAGCAACCTGAGCTCCAATCAAGAGATTCTCTGGTTTGATGTCCCTGTGTATGACATGCTTTCCGTGACAGTATATCAGAGCTCGTGCTAATGACGAAATGTACTGTTGAAAGAGAAAAGAATATCAGCTTTTCACAAACTCAAAGGAATAGAAGTTCGAATTAAACATCACTAGACATGAAACAAATTAAACCAACAGTAAGTGGTGGCTAATGAATTCAAAAAAACTCACCGTCGCAGCTCGTTTTTCACTAAAATATTTGCACTTCTGCAGTTCCTTATAAAGTTCACCTTTAGCAGCATATTCTAAGATCAGATAAACCCGAGTCTGCAGTAACCAAATAAAATTACAACGAATTGGATCAATATCAATTGCTTAAGTCCGAGTACATCGGTTGTCCTGAATGAATAAAGTTGCAAATCAACAAATTTCAGTACCTGATCATAGAAATAACCATAAAGTCTAAGAATGTTTGGGTTTCTTAGGTGGCTTTGTATCTCAACTTCCCTGCGAAGTTGATGCTCAACTTGAGATTGTTTGAGCTGGCTCTTGAACAATACTTTTAAAGCCACAATGTGGTTACTCTGATTAAAGAAAATTAGCCAAACAAAATCAGTCTATGTCAAAGAAGTACCTTCAGCTAATAACAAATCAAGCAATTTCCACACTAACAATCAATTTGATAACATCAGATTTCTTATAAATCATTGAATCTACAATAATACATAGACCCAGAAGGCCAGAAATTGTTGATCTACAGTGATCAAATAACTGATGCTTTGGAATGAAAAACTTTACATACACTAATAAAACCCTTGACAGAGAACATAAGTTGTTAGTTACTGTACCTTCTTTTCCCTGGCCAGATACACATGACCAAATTTTCCTCTTCCAAGAGGCTTTCCAATGTCAAAATCATTCAGTGTCCACCTTGGTTTATCCTCACCACAATTCTCCGAAGAAACCTGCTAATTTACAACTAACAAGTTGAAAAACAAGAAATCCCAAAATTTCAACCTACTTCAAAACAAATCAGAAACAAGAAATTCAACCTAATTCTAACTCAAAGTCTCAACCAGAAACAAGAAATCCCCCAAAAATTTCAACGTAATTCAAACCAAATCAGATACGAGAAATCCCCAATTTCAACCTAATTCTATCTCAATCAAAAACCAAAACCAATCAAAAACTAAAAAATCCCCCCAAATTTCAACCTAATCTCGAAACAACACCTTCAATTCATTTCCAATCTCAATAAATTCTCAAATTCCACCTAGATCGGCTTTCACACAACACGATCCCCTAACTAAATCACCTTTTCTCTCATAATTTTTCACTGATCTACAACCAAGATCCAGATACAAAAGGCACTAACAAGACGAGAACTATAACATTCTCATGTGTGCAAAATTTAAACCCTAGATTTCCAGAAAGAGACGAGAAAAAACCCTAAAATCGACGAAAAATCCCTAATAAAACGTTGAAGAAGAATCTGTGATTACCTTGTTATTAGTATCTCCTCCTGCTACTGCTGCTCCTACTAGGGTTTCCGTCGCCATTCCCATGGAGATATGAGGGAAAGAGGGGCAGAGTTCGAAAAGAGAGAGACGAGAGATGCGAGAGTGAAAAAACAAATTTGGGAATGAATTAGAAATTGAGAGAGAGTTGTTATTTTGAATGAAAAAGGATTAATTACAACGGTCGGAATTTAGCAACCACGTGGATCCCCCCTTAACATGAGGGAGCCAGCCAGAGACTAGTTTCAAAAAATGTTGCGGGACCCACTTTGATCAAAGTATGATTACCGAATTTACCGTTGTGGAGATTTAATTTTAGTCGGTCTTGGAACCTTGAAGAATCTTGACCTGAGATACATGTAAATTTTTGTTATGACAACAAATGAATGTTATGTGAGACCAAACCCATAGTAAGATTTGCATGTTTTTAACCTATAAAAGTTATTTCCCATTTGCTAAATACTCCCTCCGTCCCACTATTAGTTAATCTTTTTGTTTGTAGATTTTGTCTCATTAATAGTTGATTTTATATCATTTGATACTCATGTTTATATTTGTTACGTATGTGTTTTAAAATGTTTTTCAATGAAATAAAATTTACGAATATCCGTGGTATAGTTTGAGAGATAAATCATTTATAAATTATACTACTAGGTCAACTAATAATGGGACGGAGGTAGTATATTTTGCCGGAATTCTTACCTCTAAAAGTCATCCACGACTAGTTCTTACTTCTTATTGAAAATAAATTGCAATAATTGTTATATACTTAGCCTCATGTTGAGTTTAGAGTTTGAAGATTAAAGCATGAGGTGGAGGAGGAAATTGAAAAATTAATTTTTAAATTCTAGTTTTCAGGAAGTGTTCAAAGGGGTGTTCGTAGACTGAGTTGATGTTTTGCGAGGAGTTCAGAATTTTATTTATGTTGATCGTGTCGCTAAACTGAAGAGAAATACCTTTTTAGGTAAATTTCATGACTTTTGGAACCTGGCTTGATTGGGTATACCCAGATTAATTGGGGTATACCCAATTTTAAGTGGACTCTTTTTAAGGGCTAAGGGGGAGTCCTAATGGGTGTAGTTACAATACTACCCTTACCCTTTATAATTCATATTCCTAAATCAGTTTCATTTTTTTTTCATTTCATCTTCTCCTCTTCTTCTTCTCCTCCTCAAACACCTTACCGGCTCTCCTACATCCCCCACCACCGAAACTCGTCGTAATCGTCGATTCGAAAATTCCGATTAATCTTCAAACGTGGAGCCACCACGGCCGAGGGCTACTCGTATGAAAGGAGCAAATCGAAAACCCAATGAATATAACCCTGGAATTGCAAATTTAGTTCAAAGGAAAGTGAAGGAAAAACCGTCATAGAAGAAGAAATCAATGCCGCTGAAACAGAAGAAATGACGCGATTAAGAAAGTAAGGCCTACTTAAACTCACTCCAGTACTTCAATTTCATGTCTGCATGCCAAATTAGGTCAGAAAAATCGAATGTTTGAATTTGCAGTTATTTAGCCGGCAAGGTGTTTGTTCCACAACCTTGCCGACTTTTCATGTTTAGGGTTAGTCGGCAAGCTCTTAGTTTGAAGATCTTGCCGGCTGTTTAGTATCTGTAACTGCTTTTACAAGGTCGGCAAGTTATTCAACCACGAAGCTTGCCGGCGGTAGTTTTTTTCGCCGGTTGGTTATAATTCAAATACCATGCCGGCGGATTGTTTTGAAAATAATGGTTTCTGATGCCTAAAGTCGGAATGGTATTTGGATACCACCATGCCAGCTGTTTTGAAGCCATAAATGTATGGGTAATGGACCTTGCCGACTAATTATGTGGAAAATCCTTGTATCTACTGTGTTCATATTTGTTATAAGCCGGCAGGTTATTTGAATAAGACCCTGCCGACTATAGTTTAGACGGCATGTTTATTATTAGTCGACCTTTCCGACCATTGTTCCGCCGGATTGGTTACATATGTTGACCCTGCCGACTTATGGATTTTTCCTTAATTGTTCTTGTTCAGGTTGCAAAAGGCAAAGAAGAATATTGTTACTCCTCCTTCAAGACCTCCTCGTGTTGGTGACAAACTCTTGACTGCAACACATCGAGGGGAATTCATTGAGCCGGGAACGCTCAAGATCCGTGTACGGAATGTTTCTCAACCACCACCGGAACCAAATGATTCATATGAAACTCCAGATGGAGACCAATCAATTCCATCTGGTAGAAGAGGTGATGATGATGGTGTTGTTGAAAGAACTCCGGTTGCTGGAGGAGGCAACAATGATGATGATGATGGTGATCAAGACATGCCACCTGTTGGAGGAGGTAATGATGATGATGATGATGATGATGGTAATGGAGATAAAGACAAGGGTAGAGAAGATGAAATTGTTGAAGAGGAGGAAGAAGAAGAAGAAGTTGGGGAACAAACCCAAGCTGCAAGTACTAGTGAAACCAGAAAGAAGAAGCCGGCAATGTTGGAAGTTATTCGCATGCCGACTATAAGTAAGCCGACAATGTTAGAAATTATTTGCATGCCGACCATAAGATAGCTGGCCCAAGATAGTCGACATATTCTTCATCCAAAGACCCTTCCGGCCAACAAATAGTCGGTTTTTTCTTCATCCGCGGACCATGCCGGCTAGACTTAGTCGGCACCTTATTCAAACGTCAACCATGCCGGCGGAACTTAGTCAGCACGTTATTCAAACGTCGACCTTGCCGACTTTTCACATTTTCAAAACCAAATTTTTTGATCGAAATCGAACTCATAAGACAGAAAAAAGGTTTAATCTATTGAATTCATAATTTCAAAATTTTAATCTAAACTCAATTAATTAACCTAATCAGAATTTTTAGTGTTAATTAAACAAGGGTATATTAGCCATTTAGAAAATATATGGTTAAGGGGTGTCCTATTTTACTTCTAAATGTCTTGGGTTTTGTCTCATTAGGTATACCCAATTAATATGGGTATACCCCAATCAAGCCAGGTTTTGGAATGCCTTGTAACTAAACTATTAGTGAAAGTGATTGACAGATGTGAGTGAATCTTTAGTTGTTTTTGTTGCTTTTTTTCTAAAGGGATTGTTAGATTTTTAAATAAGTATGTTTTTGATTTTCTGAAAAAACATTATTCCCCAGAGAAATAGTAAATTTTTATTATTTTTGATAGTGTCACTAAAATATACAGTAGAACCTCTCTATATTAATACTTTTGGGTATTCACAAAATTATTAATATAATGAGGTTATTAATATAGAGAGGTATACAAAGAGAATGTCAAATTCTAAGTTCAATATGTGTTGATCAAGGTATTTATAATTGTACTAGATGATGTACATACATTTTATATATGTTCCATATACAAATACATGTACGTATCTAGGAACTTGTTAGGCTATTAGAGAATTTTTGATGTTTTCAACAACTATAAATAGTACTATAACGTATAGTAGAAGATAAATCATCAAAAAAAATTTCTTTGCAACAAATCAAAATATCATACAATGTTAGGAAAAGAACTTATATGAATGATAAAATTCATATAGCAAGAGCTATATTTTTTCAATATATTGTCGATTATTGATATATATGGAGGTAAATTCCTTAAGGTGGGACTGCAAAAAACTATTAATATTAAACTGCAGAGGTTATCACTATTTATAACTGGCCCAAGTTGGGACCATAATTTTTTATTAATATATAGAGGTTATTAATATATGGAGGTTCTACCGTATTATGAAACATGTTTTGTTATCTTTAGGTAGTAATTAATATTATTACTTGTTTTCTCTCCTAAAAACTCACTACGAGATTTTATTCGTTAAAAAAAAGAAAAAAAAAAAGAATAAGAGAGACTAAACATGACCTCGAGAAGGGAAAAATGGTACAAATTTATGTGAACCTATACATAGGCAGATGAGAATGATCATTTCCAAGAGCTGGAGGACTGAAAGAGGGTGGTTCGTTCCACCATTGTGATCCTTTAAAAAGCTCACCACTTCGCAAACAAATCAACTATACCATTACCCTCTCTATATATACACGAGAGAATCTGAATTGAATTGAAGAAGGGAATCTCAAATAATTTTCCCATTGAAATTAGAGAAAAGTCACAAAGACCTAATATGGCATGCATTGAACCACATTCAAACCATACTCTAGTTAACCCTTTAGTTTATGCAAGCTTAAATGCATGGATTGCGCCCCAAAATTCTGCAGAAACAGAAGTGTCTAAACCAATAGATTGAGCTAGGCAGCCTAACGTCCGACCATTTCCGCTCTAAAACTATTCCACAACCGGCGAGTTCCGGGTTATCCAAAAAAACAACCATCCACATTTATCTATCCCATCCTAACAAGGGGAGTGACCAATTTACCTTGACAATTTTACGAGCCTTGGTCAATCTGCAATCCATATTAACAACCGAAGGATACCAAGCTCAATAAAATCATTATGCACATATCCTTTACACTTTTTTTTTTTTTTTTTTTTTTTTTTTTTTTTTTTTTTTTTTTTTTTTGAATAAAAATTTCATTAAAACGAAATTAAGACCCATGGAGAGTCTGGGTTACAAGGGTAATAGAAACAGAAGGTATGTTCCTTCTCATATTAGATTTGTCTACTAGGAGTTTTTGAATAATACATGTCGTTGGATTGCGAGATCAATCCAATTCAGAATTTAAAGTTCTTGCAAATTTAACTAAAGAGTCTGGTACTGCATTTCCTGTCCTAGGAACAAAATAAAAACCCAAAAAAATTGTGCAAGATCTTGTTGTTTTATCCGCTTCCTCCAAAATGTTTTTACTGCGCCAAGAGACCTCAGATGGTTTGCCATTGAGATGGTTGAAAATACTTTCACAGTCACCCTCAATACTGAATTACTTAATGCCTTTTTTGATTTTTCCCAGTAGGCTGCTTGTAGAATGCCTACCACTTCCGCTTCTTGTGGGTCGGCACTTGAAGATGGCCCTGCTCTTCCGCCGTCAACTTCACCTGTATCATTCCTTGGGATTAAAGCAAAACTAGAATCAGAAAATTATGAAATCCAGGATGCATCCACATTGATTTTAAGGACGTGATAGTCTGGTGTTGTCATAGGGATTTTAGCTTTCTAAATAGAATTGTTATTATCTTTCTTATGTGAGATTTTTCTAGACTAATATAGAATGCTTTTCTGGATTTCTAAAGACAACTGGTAAGCTGTTTTTGACTTCATAACAAAAAATGAATGTTATGTGAGACCAAAATCACAGTAAAATTTATATGTACTTTTTACCTATAAAAGGTTATCTCCCTTTTGAAAAATATATTCTTCTCGATTTTGTACCTCTAAAAGTTATGCAAAATTAGTTTTTATTAAAAATAATTTGCGCCAATTATTGTACGCTTATTGTCATACCGAGTTTAGAATTTACCAATTGAAGTATGAGGTGATGGAGGATATTGAAAATTTTAATCTTGTAATTTAAGTTTTACGGAAGTGTCTAAATGTGTTTTAATAAAGAGAGGCGATTTTTAGTGAGAAGTACGGAGTTTTATTTCTTTTGATCGTGTGGCTAAAATTAAATTCCATTATTATCTTTAATTAGGTAAATTTCATTCCTTTTTAAATGTTGTGTAGGTAAAAAAATAAAGAAATGTGAACAAATCATTAGTTGCTTGTGCTTTTTATTTGAAGAGATTGCATGATTTTGGAAATTTGATTTTATTTTGTAAATTGTTGAGTGAATACAAAAAAGAATCATCCCTTCACGTAGATGAAATAAAATAAAAAATTCAAGAAAATGTATTTCAGTTAAGTTATCAGTAAAACTGACTATTGCACAACTGACAACACAATTAAGACATGTGGAGCTGTGAGAAAACCGACATTACACCCAAAGATCGATCCCAGTGCTACAAACACAAGTATCAAATAAACATTCAAGATTTAGGTTAAGATTAGTAAGAAAATAAGTAAGTATCAAGACTCGGGCGATTTACATGGTTCGGTGTTAAAACCTACTTTTACGAGGGTGATTTCACTCCGGATGGTAGACGATTACAAGCTCTCAGTGCAATAAAATGATGCTCCAAACTGTTCTATTTACAATCCCTTCTATAGATAAAATTTGATAATTGATGACAACTCACGTCGCTCGCTGGTCATGCTTAGGGAGACTTTCAACTGTAGCTTTCTTGCAAAAGGGTCATCTTCGCTGGTAATTGTACTCGCTAGTCAATTCGCCTGTCATTCTTCGCTGAAACTGTCACTATCATTATGTATATTGTCATATACCTCACTGCCTGTCCAACCGGACTGCAAACTGACGAACTGGCCGTTCTGATCCTTCATTAAATGCCAAACTACCTAAATCAAATTTATCTGTTGTAGTCCTCGATTAGTATTTTCCACTCGTCTTAATATCGTGCATTGGGTATAGATATCTCGAAAGCAGAAAAAATGCTGCTAGAGGATGTATTAATATCATCACGAACTAGACCCTCCCGCATTCGTGCTTGGCGATGCTTCCATGTGGCGAAATGTTATGGGACCAATTTTTGGTATGAATATTATTACCGTTCCGGATTTGATCATCTTAAGGTCATGTTTAATGGGGATTAAAAAAATTAGTCTGTCATGGAATCTTGAAGAATTGAAGAATCTTGATCTGTGATACATGTATTTTGGTTATGACAATAAATGAAATGTATGTCAGACCAAAATCACAATAAAAATTTGCATGCATATTTTACCTATAAAAGTTATCTACCTTCTCATAAGTATATTTTGCTGATTTTTTACCTCTAAAAGTCATCCACAATTAGTTCTTATTAAGAATATTTTAGAGTAACCATTACATATTCAATCTCGTATTAAGTCTAAAGCTTACCGGTTGAAGCCTGAGGTGATGGAGAAAATTGAAAACCCACTTTTCTGATTTTCTTTTTCTAACATGTGTAAATATGAAGGTTTTTGGTTTTCTGAAAAATATTCGTCTAACAGAAAAATGGTAAATTTTTACGCTTTTTGACAGTGTCAGTAAGATATAGTATCTAAGATATAGTATGAAAGATGTTTTGTTATCTTTAGTAAAAATGTGTGCATTTGGAATTAGAATCTTTTGATTATAAATTATTATTGGCTGTTACACGAGGAAATTGATAAATGTGGACAAATTTTAGTTTCTTGTATATTCTTGGAAGAGGTTGTAAGATTTAAGAAATGTGATTTTATTTTTGTAAAGTGTTGGATGAATATAATAAAGTGTAATATATATATATATATATGTATACTAGATTTTGTGCCCGTGCTACGCTCGGGCATTTTTGTTCTTTTAGCCATATTTTTTATTAGGTGTCGTGGGGTTTCGTCCCGCCCCATCACGATACATTTTTTATTAGGTGTAGCTCGGCTTCGGCTTCGCCTCGCCTTGCCCCGTCCCGATTTGATTTGGTAAAGCTCGGTTTCGACTCGCCTCGCCCCGTCTCGATTTGATTTGGTAAAGCTCGGCTTCAACTCGCCTCGCCCCATCCCGACTTGAATTAGTAAAGCCCGGCTTCGCCTCACCCGGTCCCAATTTGGTAAAGCTCGGCTTCGGCCTCGCCCCGTCCCGATTTGATGTGGTAAAGCTCGGCATCGCCTCGCCTCGCCTCCCCCGTCCTGATTTGATTTGTTGTGGCTCGGTTTGGTCTCTCCCTGTCCACTCGCTTAAGATTTTTGATTTGGTTAACAATATTAAATATGAAGATAAAATTTAAATTTAAATATGAAGATTAAATTGAGGTGTAAGATATACACAATACCAAAAATGTATACGGTTAGGTTCCATCATAATCGTATTTATATGGTTGAATGGTGATTAAAAATATGCAACCGTTGAAAAGGTCATGATTTCTTTATCAGTAATATAAATTAGAGAGCATAATTATTAGTAACTCATGAAAAGACTTCAATTAATATTTGCATTTTGAGTAATGATAATTATGAGTTGCTCAAAATGCTCATTACTGTTTGGTAATGCCTTTTCCACAGCTTCTATTTCTACAAATGCCATCATATCATCCAAGTTTTCATCACCATGTTTGCCACCAGTTGCATCATGATGCTCATTAGTCTCTGGTAATCCTTTTTTTTGCTACTTCTGCCAATGCCATCATATCATCCATGTTTTCATCTCCATCTGCACTTTCATTGTTTGCTGATTCTGGTAATCCTGCAGTGAAATTTGATGTTATTTTAGACATGTTTTTTTTTCACCTGTTGTATCCTACGGAGTTACAATATAATGAGTGAGGAATTTTATTAATTTCTACCAAAAAACAATCGCAGCGATCTTTCCCCTCTATACAACCAAACACAGATGCAAAATCAGTAAGTATACCAAGAGAGAAAGAAAAAGAGTTGGAGAGAAAGAGGAGAGTGAAGTGATCAAAATGAAGAAGAATAGAAGGGTTATTACTTATTAATGAAATGATTTTTAGAAAAAATGTAAAAGTAATTTGAGGACAATTTCAATATTTGTGCAAAAAAAAAAACCCCACAAAATTAGAGTTTGCTATAAACTAAATATGTATCAAAACGCAATTTTATATTTTTAAACACTAAGGTAACTAAATGAGTATGCAGATTGGTTGGAAAAAGAAACATTCATGGAAACTTTTCATGTTTCAGGATGCAAACTTGAAAGCTCATGTTTCCTCGGGTGTGATGCAAACTTGAACACCTTATGGCTTCCACAGATCTAAGCTCATCAAACTTAGGAAGGTGATGTAAATAATGTGCCCATGACATTATTTAAAAAAAAATGCACATATGAAGCATCTTCCAAAGTTACCACATATGAACTAAAAGTAGCCACATTCTAATCTCATGACATTAGTTAAAAAAATGCATTATTTGTTACTGTTCGTAGTCTTCGATTGCCAACCAAATAGTGGATTATTGTATACCAATAAGAACAGTTTCTTTGATTGCTGACATTTGGTTGAGAAAAAGTTTCATATTGTGTGTTGTGAAATGTGGATAAACATACAACCCCAAGAATCCAAATCACACAGTAGAAAAGCAGGCTTAATCTTCACCGGCCAACTCTGAGGCAGTTAACTCCTCCTTCTGCTCGGCTGAAGTAGTACTGATCAATTGAGTGATAGCACGAACTGATGCAAATATTCACGCCAACTCCCAAAGCTTAGAACATCCCTTACACGTGACCTATATTCACACAATAGAGAAAATATAAGAAAGAATACATAAAACGATGACAATTTAATTATTAACATAACTTTAGATGTACAAAACACAAAGTCCAATTAATTCACCTAAACCTTTAGATGTACCAATTAATTCAGAGAAAAGAAGCATAACTGTTGCACTGGACCGAGTATCCAACTCATATGATTCAAGTTATTGCTAACCTAGACCACCCTTATTCTTCTTGGTGAGGTCTTCTATCATATATACAGCAAGAGGTGGAATGAGAATAGCATGTCCTGATTCCATTGCAGCAACATGTTCTATTTGATCAATTCATGAGTCGCCGGGAAAAAAATGTGAAGAACATTTTTTGTAATTAAAGGAATATGCAAAGAGGTGAAATAAGGTGCCCGACATTTTTACCATATCTTACCGGCGTTGTGTTTCCTTTATTTAGTTTTTTCATAGTCAAGCATCAGAACGCTTAGTTGATCCTCATCTACTACTGACACCCCACCACCGGTGCTTGTATTATTACCCATGTGCATGCATCTTTAATGTTTTATTCCTAACCTCTGCATTCGCACAGGAACCTCTATATCAATCAAGGGTTTCATAAATGCCGAACACATCAAAATAAGAAAAGATGTTCAGTAAACTCAAGGACAAAAAACTTGCATCGTCTCAGTCATAGTAGAAGACATTGAGTCTTCATATCCCAATCCCAAGAAACATAATAAAATTACATGTGTCAAGTCAAAGGTGCATAAATTAATGTATTACCATGGATGAATATTACCGTGAAAGTGAGCTCAGTGACTGTTCAATATTGTATAGCCGTTTCTCCGATTAGATGAGGATGCATCATTTGAAAAACAAAACTACCAAAATGGTTTTGCCAAGAATGGGTAGAGTTTCGAATGAATCCGAAGTTTGTTGAACTGACAGCCAGGGAGAATAATGATGCTTGACAAAGTGTGATCTCTACAGTAGCCCCACCACACGACCAACTAAATAAAGATAGAAAATAATTAACATTCTGGTACGCACAAAGGGTACCAAGCATGATGTTTGCTTACTTTTCTTAACCCAGAACTCGTAAGTTGCAGCCATATACAACACGTCTACATATATTGTTTTTTACTGTGTTAATGCAGATGCGACCGAGAATCGAACTTAACGAAGAACCAACCATGGGGTCCAGGACCTGGAGAAAAAGCTGAAGAGGGTAAGTATATATAAGATGTAGTATAGTTTTCAAAGAAGAACAAATATAGAACTTAAATGTCCCAGGGTAGAGGAAATAAATCGGTCCATCAACAATGACTTGATTTGTATTTGTCGAGATTGAAGTTATAATATCATAATAACAACATTTGGAAAATAACTACAATATTATTGAAAAGTAAGTGATCGATAAAGGCTGAAGCATATTAGCATAAGCAACTATATAGTATCAACCAATTGCTTGCAAGGGAATCTCCCTGCTTATTTCTGTAAAATAAATAACTGAATTCAAAGTTTCTAAACTTTAAAGGCAATGTAAATACACCTAGTTAATGCAAGACACGGACAGTTCTGGTCCTTCTCTAACCCTGTTAATAAACTGCAAATCAAAAAAGAAAAGAAAAAAAGAAGGTGGTATCCTTGATCAAAGATTCAAAATAGAGAAATTAACCAGAAACTCTAAAACCCTAACCAAACAGAGGAAAGAATAAGAGAAAAATAATTACCTGCTGTGGATTGGAGTTGAGATTAGATTCAATAAGAAAGTAAGTAACATCTTGCAAAATCCTAATTTAGTCTTTGATGGGCGAACAATTCATGGATGTATGTGGCTAGGTTGTAACTGAAAAACCAAAAATAAGAAACCCCAATACTTAAGTGTAGCGTGATCTGCCCTCACCTGCAAAATTAAAAATTACAGGGTATATGAAAAATCAATAAATCTAAAAATCTGTCCAACGGTCCAATATCTACTTATAAATAAGATATTGTAGACAAAAAGAGAACAATAGGACAGAGAACACTAAAAGGACAGAAAATACGAAACAAAATAAGCAAAAATCAAAACTTGCAGACCATTGAGAAACTGTTCGACCTGATAAACGATCATCTCCATGATATCACCTGTAACACAAAATGGATAAACGATCATCTCCCTTTTATCACCAGTAGCATATTCATATCTTGCAGATTTACCAAAATTGATAGGGCTTGTTTTTTTTTTCAGTGTAATTGTTGCACTGCACTGAAAAGAAACGACAAATGAAAGAGATAACAAACCCTAAGAGAAATAAAGTGTGAAATTCAGCCATCTCTCTCGGCTGAGCTATTTGTGATCACATCCTAATGCCTTGTTCACACTCATGTGATGAAATTCTTGTCAAATCATGGTAACTCCAAATTAGGTTTGTATATTTTTATAAACTTCAAATTAGGTTTCTTAAATCCAAAAACAAATGCCTATAAAAATTACAAAAACATCACTCAAAGAATGAATAAAAGAGGAAGGGATTACCAGCTAAAACAATGAAAATGAGATTGTGAAAGTAGATTAAAAGTTAGGGTTCGAAATTACCGAAAAGATACCAAGGAGGGCCATCATTCCATTATGAGATTGTAAACATGAACCCATTGCACATCATCCAAGTATAATCACCCATTGCATCAAACAAACACAAAAACATGATTAAAATATAAATCCGAGAAGAAGAAAAGAAATCAGAATCAATAGCATGTCAGAACGCACAGTGAGAATAAAGAAAAAACTGGGCAAAAACGAAGGACGCAATAAGTTATGCGAGCGGTGATTATGGAAGAGAGGAGCTTAGGGTTTTCGATATTTTTTTCAAGAAAATATGTTTTTGATTTATTTTTTATTCTCCCGTATAATTTTGTTAATCTTGTGAATACTCCGACCAATAGAATCCTACCAAGTGTCCTCACCAGGCTAAATATTGAAGCTCTTTTGTAAGCGAATTTTGAGGCTCTTTTCTAAGCGAATATTGAAGCTCTTTTCTAAGCGAACGGGGACGCTCACCATTCAACGTGGGGGCTCATATGAGTTAGGATTTTAAAGGAGTTAGATATTAAGCAAAAAAAATCAAGAGATTGAAATCCCGCAAGTTAATAGTAAACCGACAACCTAGTTAAGACATATCATCATCAAGAATAGAGTGATAATCATATGACTTTATTGCAATGAGATACAAAATTTGCACAGTGTTTCAGAATGAGCCTTGCATACATCTCACCATCTATTCCGAATCTTTTTTTCACTGTAACCGGATATTTGCTCGGTCTTATATCTACATAATTGCTTGGTCGAGGAGGAAGTTGAAAATTTTGCTAACATGCTAGGATGCAAGTATGCAAGTTTTCCTAGCGTATATCTTGGTCTTCCTTTGGGAGACAAGGTAGGGGGCACTCAAAAATGGGAAAAAACATTTGAAATTTGTGGGAAAGGAGTTACTTCTTTGAATGGAAAAACAATAGCAAGAGGAGGTAAGCTAACTCTCATCAAAAGCGTTTTAGCTAGTTTACCCATTTATTATCTCTCTATTTTTCTTGCTCCTTGCTCCATAACTAAGAAAATTGATAGAGTTGTGAGAAATTTCTTATGGGATGATGAAAATAAGAAAAGAATTCACAATATTTGTTGGAAATTGTCTTCAAAACCAAAAGAAAAAGGTGGTCTTGGTATAAGAAGAACTAAGCAAGTGAACTCGGCTTTGCTAAAAAAATGGTGGTGGCGCTTGGATGGTCATACGACCCTAATAACAAGAAAAATGGGATGTTTCCTGTGTATGTCGTTTTTGTGAGGAAGACGATGAATCGAGTTCGCACTTGTTTTATGGTTGTTGGAGAATCCGGAGAATAAGGGACTACTTTGTTGAAGGGTGCCACTTTTGATGGTCATACGACCCTAATATTATTACATCTATGAAGGATTGGAAGTTTAATTGGGGAGATGAAAGACTTAGTCGAATATGGAATAACATCCCGGTCGCTATATGGTGGTGTATATGGAAAGAGCGAAATGCAAGAACCTTCGATAACAAAAAGAAAACTTTGGCAAGCCTCATTAGAGATATCAAATTACAAGCGTTCTTTTGGGAGGAATCGAATACAAAAATGTTAGGGCTTACGGCAAATACGGTGATTTCTCTATGGGATTCATTATACCGACCACCATAATTTTTTGTGTTTTTTTACTTGGGTAACCGAATCCCCTTTCGGTTCCCCTTTTTTGTTCGGTTTGTATTATTTGGGTTAAGGTACCTCCTTAAGGGCATTTCTTCAATGAAATTTCTATTTGACCAATCAAAAAAAAAAAAAAATTGCCCAAAATGGGTTCGTGGCCCAAAAATATCCTCATGGCTCACTATTTTCTTAGCCATCTTTGGCGTCGTGGCCCATGATTTGCCTTTTGTACTGATTTTAATGGTGGTTAAGATTAACTTCTAAATTAAGATATCCGTTGGGGAGATCTAATCATCGTAAGTCAGTTTTAATTTGGAACTGATACGTTAGCAAGATCGGGTATATGTTAATGTTACAAACATGATAACAAATGAATGTTATGTGAGACGGAAACCACAGTAAATTTTACAAGTCTGTTTTTGATCTATAAAAGTTATCTCCCCTTCACTAGAAAATAGTCCATCACAAGTATGTTTTGTTCGAATCTTTACTTCTAAAAGCCATTCATGCTTGCTTCTACTTGAAAATAAAAAATAATTTACTGGTAAATATTATATGCCTAATCTCGTATTAGGTCTAAAGTTTACCAATTAAAGTCTGAATACTGAGGTGAATCTTTA
>JAJJMB010008983.1:4189214-4213538 GCA_023531105.1 Papaver atlanticum
CATATTGGGTCTAAAGTTTACCAATTAAAGTCTGAATACTGAGGTGATGGAGGAAATTGAGAAAGTAATTTTATGCTATGGGCGTCATGAAAATGTTTCAAATGAGACTTGCGAGATAAGCGATTTTGCGAGAGAAATAGTAAGTTTGTATTCTTACGATGGTGTCACTAAAAGGTAATCGCGGATTATGGTGTTGTCTTTAGTTAGGAATTTTCATGCCTACGGAGTCTTTTAATAGTAAGAAATTATTGACTGCTACTCAAATCGAGAAATACACCAATTTTACTACTACTGTAGTCTAAATATTTGTCCTGATGTGTCCCATGATCCAAACCTAAATTTTCCTTGTAGTCAGATATTTTTTCCATTTCCTACATCTGCGTAATGGCCCAAAATGAGCCTCAAAACCATGGAATTTTCTTCACGGCTCACTATTGTCCTCATCATCAAATTTTAGGGTCGTGACTCATGAATTGCATGTTGAAATATATCATGTGACGGGAATTTGCCTTTTTTTTTTTTTTTTTTTTTGGAATTTGCCTATTATCTATCTAAAATCTATATCGCCACAAAATATCTAACATTATGTCCCCAATTCCATCTCTGCTCTAAAAATTGAGCTGCTTAGTGACTTAAAATGGCCACACACATGGCCTAAAATCTTAATGGAGCCCAATGTGTCGTGATCTACATTGGATTAAAATTCAAATCATGACTTAAAATCCATTTCATGCCCTAAAATTTGCATTGTAATCCCAAATATGATCCACTTCTATAACAAAAAATAATGGTGTGGTCTTTACAAATACCAGGATTTATGCAAAAAATAATAATTGTGTTTGGTGGATAGGTGAAAATTTCTAGAATTCTTAGTTTTTTTTTTTTCATTTTAAATCCAATTAGAGACTGTTTATAGGAGAATCTTAGTTGGAATATATGGCTCTTAGGGTTAGAAAAAATGGGTCAACTATAAAGGCTAATTAACGGTATCAGTTTCTTAGATTTACCTACTTAAGTTACGATTTTTTTTTTTAGAGAGAGCAAACATGGATTCGAGGAGAACGAAAATCATAGTCAACTTGGTAACCAGAACCTATTCAATGTATTTAGCTAATTCAAACTTAAAAGGAGATGGTACCAAGTACACCACCAACTTTTTCTTTCGACAACTTGTATGGAAAAAACCTAATACAATCACAAGTAGGTCAAGCAAAAATCCTTTAATAAGATTGTATATAAAAAAATTCTCTTTCTCTTCCACAATCAATATGTTTAGACCAAAGGCCCGTGAGCCTGATTGTGTAGAAGAGTTCGTGGATGACCTTAAAAATCAATATCCAAGATCAATCTAGTCGTATCCGAATTCTAATGATTATAAAATTTGCAACCTATCTTTCAAGATACGAATTCAACAAGAACAGGTCTTGTTTTTATCTCAAATAATAAGGATTTAAACTATCCTTATTGGTTACGAACTACTTGTGCTATTCCTAGTATAAACATAAACAATATAATAAGAAAGAAGAAAAACACAAGACACCAGAAACTTTGTTAATGAGAAAAAATGCACCTGAAAAAAAAAACCCGGGACCTCGTCCAGTTTGGAACACCACACATTATTAAACGGCTACAGACACTAGCCTACTATCAGACTTAGGACTGGAATGTAGTTGAGACCGAATTAACGCTCCAAGCAATTCAACTGCAGTCATGTTCCTTACGCCTCTTGAACCTCGCAAGATTTTGCGTACTTGATTCTCTTAGATGACGTCTTTTACATCCTAAAAGATGCTTCAAACTTGATGAAGACTTTTGATATTGATATGCCTCTGACAGACACGCCTATACGATTTCCTTTTTGATTTTTAAACTAGGTTTGGAGATCTGTTTGTAGTAGACAAAGTCCAGCAAACCTCACGAATCCGGAACACTTACACTCAGTTAGCTGAGAAGCTTGGATTACCAACCACCTCTCAAGACAATCCAAACAAATCAAAGAAGAGTTTAGATATATATTTTGAGGAATCACAAATTTTGAGATGAAGAGAATTTTGTGATTTCTATATATCTCGTTCATAATCCAAGATTACCAAAACCTCAAAAATCAATAAGAACAAGATCCGGATACACGAACTATTGGGTAAAAATAGTCTGACCGGGATTCACAAATATCTAAGTGAAGTCTTCACAGTCGTAACTTAATTATGTATGTTTCACAGAAGAAACATAGTTTATAGAGGACAACTCTAACTTAGCAATAAGGGCACAAGATTGCCTGCAAGGATTAAGAAATCCAGTTGCAAGAATCTCTTAATTTATAGATTTTCAAATCTCTAGATATCTTGAGATCCAAGTAAACAATTTCTCAGTTTAGATGAGATTCTTATTAGGAATTCATGTAAGTATGTGAAAAGTTTGCCTTAAAATTACATAGAAGAACATACTATAGTCTAGGGTTTTGGAACCGTGCACAATATTTGTTGGTTCATAGGAGGGGTACACAATATGTCGGGTGGGTCGGTTCACCGGCCACCCAAACCGCTGATGGAGAGTGATTGAAGTGATCACCCGTACCCATCCAGTCTTACAGCGGATCGGTTTTTAACCCCACCAATCATTAAGCCGAGTTGGGTCAGGTGGGTGCGGGTATACACTTCATTAGGTTTTCTTTTAAGTATATACAAAATAAATTTTAATAAAATTAATTGAACATGATATAATTTGACAAAATTAGAAAACAAAATTGAGATGAAACGCCACTGGCAATAACCAAATCAACAGTTCTAATTTCTTTTTCTTCTTGTTTTCACTAATTGAATTAAAGAATCAAATATACAAAGAAATAATTACAGAGGAGTTGGTGCCCCGCTTGTTGCTAGGTTGCCAACCAAAACCTCCTTTGTATACAAATATTAAATAATTATTTTACAACTGATTCAATTACAGAGTATGATTAAATTTCTAAAATTTAACATCCATATTGAAAGATTGATTGGTATATAAATAAATAAATATCCAAAAGGAAAGAATTTTGTGTCAATCCGAAACAAAAGTTTCAAAAATAGTTTAATCCATCGGGCTCCAAAGCATATATTTCCATTTGATTAAAGCGAGGTACTAGTACAACTTGGAAAAAAAATTAATCAAAATCAAGCAATGCACTATAAATTGGGTTTCATTGAGAGAAGATTGCGTTGGAAGTTGGGGGAGATAAAATGATTCCTTTAAATTCCACTAGTTCTTCTTGTTAACTAGAGATGATATGCTGACATCATAAGAAAAGAGAGACCTATAATGAAGAGGATGACACTAATTGACAATAACGAAGGACATAACACTCACGAATGCTTCTTCCTCCTACTTTAGGTTTTAGATCTGAAGACTGAAGAGGGTTTGAGAGAAACATTTAGGTTTTCTTATTCAAGTATACATAGTAGCTTGAACGATTAGGATGCAATTTACGGATATGATTTTACTTCATAGCGGGTGGGTAGGTCAGGTTATATTCAACCCGTTCCATTAGCGGGTAGGGTCGTTTGCGGGTTGGATCGGGTTTGTGTGGCTCAGTAGACTTTGAACTTTCGATAACACTCAATACTAATCAATGATCCACAACCAGAACGTGACTTTGTGAATAAATTTGTCTTATAAGTGTCTATGAGAATTGTAGCAAAATCGAACATAACCATATAGTAGTTCATGACTTCTGCTAATAATTGAACTAGACAGGTTTGCAAACAGGCTATGACAGTTCGCAAAGTCAGGGCACAAGGATTCACGAAGTTTTTGACTAAGATTGTTAAAGATTTACGAAGATCCATTGTTTCATATTTCGAGAATTTAACTAAGAAAAACTTGAACTCAAAATTTCTTCTTTGAAATACTAAAATCATACGACATCGTATCATAAGATAAAATGGTAAATGCCGGGGGTAAATAGGATTTGTCAGTCTTCATATACCTCTTTATTTATGAAGTTCTCGCAAATGTCTTCGTTTGTTCTTCAATCTTAAATGTTCGAGGGTTATTCGGTAATTTCTAATACTCAACTACCATACTCTAATCCTAGTCCGAGACTTGACTTTAGACTAGAAATCAAGATATTGTTTTGTACATCTAACATTTACAACAATCTTGAGATATCAAAACTTTTGAGTTCGACCGAGCAATGCTCTAACATAGATTAAATTAAACCAACTAAATGAACGCACTAATTTTCATCAAAATAATAGTTTAAAAAAGAAATACATCGACCGACCACCTGTGAAACTCATATCCATTCTAAAACCTCCCACCACCGTCAACTCCAACACTAACCTTTTAGATATTATTCGAAGAGATTGGAAGGCATAATGGATAGAGAGAAAAAATGTACGAGTAATTTTTGAGGGAGGAAGGAATTGAAGGACGGTTGATTAGAGAGAACTGTTTAGGGATTTGCCATTGATGGATATGAATTTGACAATGGTTGAAACTGTTATAAAACAGAAACTCTTTAAGGAAATTGAACATGCTAAGGCTAGGTGAAAGTTCATCCTTTTAATTGTGACTAGTTCATATTCATATACAGGGAGGTAGTCAAATGAGATTTCTATAGACTTTCATTTATTTTTTATTTGAGTGACTTCCAGAGATTCTCTGGAAATCTAGAAACTGCTAGTGATTGTCTAAGAGTATATCAGAGAGTATTTGTGACTTGTAGAGACAGAAAAATGAGATTTGTAAAGTGTCTTTGTAATTTGTAGAGACAAAAAAAACATAAAGTATGTGATCAAAAATTCAAAACTTCTATCGATTACTTTATTATGTACAATATAATGTTAATAAAGTATCATGAATACCTAGTAAATATGTGTTTATTGTCAAAATAAATCTCACCGTTGTTCTATGCCTAAGTTTTCATTCTCTTTATTCCATTCATCCCACATTTAATTTACTATGCTATCTCGCCACTGGTTTACAACGCCAATGATCTGTTCCTTGGTGATCTGCTAAAAAATAAATAAAAATGGTTTACTCACAAAAAAATATTCCCAAAATTTCCAAGTCTCTCAAAATATCACCTCTTGAGGTGAGATTTCTACTATGCCTATTTTCCTAGAAAAGTCTCTCAAAATGTCTGAAAACAACAAATCAATGACTTTCAATTCTCTTTCGAATAACATGGGTGTTAGAGTGACTCTTATCAAATCCTAATCCAATAACATAGAGTTTCAGAGAATTTAAATGACTTAAAAAAAGTCTCTAACCAATAACAAGATACATTAGGAGACTCTCCAAAAATATCCATGGACTAACAGTAGATTTGGAAACTCTCCAGAAGTTATTTCAAATCTCAATTGACTACCTCCCCTAATTTTTCACGCGATTCTGTATTTAGTTAAGATAAGTGAAGATAAACGTTACAGATGACCCAACATATTACACCACTATTGTCTTTATTTTATTTTTGTCGCTGGTGACAGTGGTGGTGAAGTTGAACAAAATTTTTACCCTCGACAGATTAAAAATGTATTTGGTGTGTTGATAAAGGTATTTTGGTCCGAATTAGAAAAATACATTGACTAGGTTTTAGTTACCGAGTTGGTTACAATTTTCATCCTCCTCGAATCCATTTTCGCTCTCGCTTTAACAAACTTTTTAACTTACAATCATATGTGGATACACGTGAAGTACTGTGATGCCCAATTCACCACCTCTAAGTTGTGATTCCTCGGAAAAAACCCTAAAATCCGTTAATTAAATTGTTGGTAAAGGTAAAATCGGATTCAAGTCAGTGATTTCATCGTATTGAAAGCATATGCATTTCGAAAATGTTATTCACCTTTCTACATATCTCCCTACTCTTATTCTTTTAGGATTTAATAAATGGTGTGGTACCTAATATTATTGGAAAGATATTTATAGTTTGTTTGGATAACATTTCATATACTATTTTTCGGCTGCTTGAATTAAAAAGTCGGAAGTTAATTTGGGAACAAAATCTCATAATGACTTTCAGAAGCAAAATCTCGCCTTTTTATCGGGTAAATTTTTTTTACTCCTGACTTCTCAGATTGGCTTCCGCTTTTAGTATCCAACAAGCTATTATGAGACTTTTCAGATTGACTTCCGCTTTTGATATCCAAACAAGCTATTATGAGACTTCTCAGATTGACTTCCGCTTTTGATATCCATACAAGCTACGAGGGAGGGGTAATAACCGGAAATGCTTGGTGTACCGGGGTATTTATCCCGAATAATATACCATGTGTGAGAACCCACTCATTCATTTAACCGTCCCAATGCTAGAATCTCACCGAGATTCACCATTGAATCGTTCTCGGTACATTCCACGTGATAAAATACGTTCAACCTAGCATCACTCGGTAATAACACGAATATGATTTATACACCGTGGAAGAATCACCAAGTGAGACAGTGATGGGTCCCACTGTAGCCTTTACCTTCCCATTCTCAGCCGCTGGATCCTCCCACGGTATTTACCCAGGGTTTTTTTTGTGTCAACCTAGAACAACTCGTAATAACACCACAATTCGGTCTTCAGTTTTTTTTTTTTTTTTGAAGGAATGAGGGGCTTCAAAAGCCCCTAAGATTAATTTATTAGACTACCTCATTCAAATTAAGGTTTGAAGGATTACATCGAAGAGGTGGTAGATAGACACACCCTTTTGTTTCATCATTTTACATTTTGTACCAACAAAACAATTGTATAATGTAATTTGCGTTTTTTGAGATTACATAAAACCAAACAACATGGAAGAGACTAACAGAGGTTTTGATCCTACAAGTAAGAAAAATGATGCTCCAAAGAACATCTTGATCATTCCCCATACCGGCTTGTTGATCCCCCTGAATTATCACATCAATAAGATTAATATTTTTCTTCAATTGAAATTCCAAAGCACATACCTTTGTCTCATCCTCCAGAGAAGAAGTTGTATCAAAATCAGTCTGGTATCCCATTTGTTTTACCAAAAAATCCTGAATATTCTTCATGAAAAACCAAAAAAGATTTCGTCCAACATGACACATCTTCTCTATTCTTTCTTCCGCTGATTTGGATAGATGAGGTTCTTGAGACAAGTTTTGAAGAAAAAATTGGTTGTAACAATTCCATATGTTGATTATATTACCAAATCCCATTAAAAAGCCATGGGGCTTATGATAAACCACCGTATAAGCGTAATAGAAGAACATAAGGCATATAATAGCCATTGAAATTAAACAAAAACAAAAACCTAAACCTAATATTGCTTAGATGCAATATTTTTATTTAAAAAGAAAAACAAACTAATTATTATTTCCTAGATTTCCTCAGTAGATCTGAAATCTCAGAACAAAGCCGAGTAAATCTGGATTAAGAAGGAAAACCAAGAGAAAAAATTTAGGATCTTTTTATAAAAAAAACTGTTATGATCTTTTTATAAAAAAAACTGTTATGCAGAGCGGAAGGAAGAGAGAGGAACGTTTTTCCTCAATTTTTTTTAGAAAATTCAACTTCACTTTCGTAACTTCATTTCTGTCTTCAGCTATTTAAACAGCCAGATGTACCATCACGTTTCCATAGAATTTTGTGGTCGGGCCCCAACTTTTTATACAGTCAGATGTACCACCACGTAATTCAAACTTTTCGTTAAAAAAGAAGATGTACCGCCACGTCACAACAGTTTTTTCTCCAAACCCAGAGTAGGTCAAGAATTACTGTGAAAATTCTTATTGCAATACATTTTCGCCATCTTCGATCTCGCTCCACAACAGAGACAGTCGTTCAGATTTCCCCTGATTCTAAAATCCTTAATTCCTCGAACAATAATGGGGATTAGATTCATTCTACTAGTAAATAAACAAGGCCAAACTCGTCTTGCACAATATTTCGAATACCTAACTCTTGAACAGAGAAGGATTCTCGAAGGTGAAATTGTCAGAAAATGTCTTACTCGTACTGATCAACAGGTTCATTCATTAATCTCTTTCTTAATTTCTCTACCTCTTTTTCTTTATAAATTTCTTTGCTCATTATGATAATTTCTGATTCAAAAATTCAAAAATCATTGCAGTGCTCGTTCGTTGAGCATCGGAATTATAAAGTTGTGTACAGAAGATATGCATCACTCTTTTTCTTGATTGGTGTTGATGATGATGAGGTATATATATATGTCACATTCTTTTACTCCCCCAGTTTCTTTCAATTTGGCCCAAAAATGAAAGTATCACTTTTCTCGAAGTATTTATTTTTATTTATGGCAATTCGCTAGTTAAACCGCCAATTAGCCCTAACAAACTTCGGATAATGGCATTAACTACAAAAGGTTGCACCATCCTGAGGCTGTAGGGCTTTCGGATGGTGGGCATGTCACCATCCATGTTGGACCGTGACCAATTAGCTAGTTGCCTCATGGTACGCCTCATTTGAGATGATATTAAGCTCTAATCATTTGTTTTGCAGAACGAACTAGCGATATTGGAATTTACACATTTGCTAGTGGAAACCATGGACCGTCATTTTGGGAATGTGGTAAGATTGAATAGCGTATGCAATTCGTTTTGATGAATGGGCATTGTGTTCATTTGTGACGTTCCTTTATGCTTAAATTGAACATATGCAGTGTGAACTAGACATAATGTTCCATTTGGAGAAGGTACATTTCATGCTAGAAGAAATGGTCATGAATGGGTATATTGTTGAGACGAGCAAGTCGAATGTTCTTGCTCCAATACAGCTTATGGAGAAAACTGCATAATTTTCATGAACCAGCCTGTTATGTTACTTTTCTGAACTTTTCTGTTGCCAACCTTTTGGTTTGTTAATAACTTGGATTTGGGGATTTCCAGGTGACAGTCTTTTCTTTTTTGTAGAACCATTACCTCGGATAGTTTCTTTTTCAGGTAATTGGTGTATAATTAGCAATTACAGAACCTTCAGGGTTTCGTCTTAATAATACGCATTCTTTTCATTTTTACTCTGGCATATTTGTTGTTACCATCTACTATAACTAAAATTTTAAACTATAATTCTTATGACTATTAAGTAGAAAATATTTGTTGAACTTTTTTTGGAACCTGGCTATTATAAGATGAACTGAATGGAAATTATGGAATGAACCATAACTGCTTTTTCCTTTTCAAGTCTACATTATGTCGGTGTTGACGGGAGAAGCTTGATTATATTGCAGTAAGCGGAGTCTTGGTTTGGTTTAGAGCATAAAGGTATTCAAATTGCGGTGCTATTGTAGTATGTACACTGCTCTATATTAGCCAATATTATCTGCCAGTTTTTCAAATTTCTAAGTAATAAATATTCAGACTTTGATAGCATTTCACTAAATTCGTTACCCAATTGGCTTTTTCTTTTCAGAAGCAATTGATTGCAAATTTTTTTTTCTTTTTTGGTTTGTGCACATATTAAATGGCCAAATCTGTACACTAACATGATATCTCCGACTCAGGTTTTGCCATATAAGTATCCAAATTGGTTTACAATCTGGAAAGTCACCGTGTTTTGATAAGATCCCTAGGATGCTTATAATGCAATAGAATCCTCAAGCCTATCTTGCCATTAATGGCACGTCTTAATTGTTTTTACTGATATGGAACATTCATGTATATCGGACCAGTCATCCTTTGTCTTTAAGTTTGCTGTCTTAAGTACTGTCTAATTTAGGCAAACTGTAATAATTACTCTTGTGATTATATAAAGCTTATTCCCCTTTCTCTGAGATTATCTATTCTTTAACTCTGATTTTCTTTCTCTAATCCACAATGGGGAAAAGAGTTATTCTTTATGGGTTTGGAGGAAAATTTTGTTTCTTACTAGTATTAGCTTCTATGGTTTCGAGTTTTGGATTAGACGAAGAGAGTATATCTAAAGAAAACGATTTGGAAATCGAAAGGAAATTAGAGATGTTGAATAAACCTGCTGTCAAGAGCATCCAGGTAGCAATATTTGTTTTCTTAATCTATACAAATTCTTCAATTCAACATAAGATCAGTATCATATTCTCAATACATCGAATATAATGGTTAGTTGGAGAGTTATACTAATGTGATTGTTGTGTTCTTCTTTTAGAGTGAAGATGGTGATGTCATTGACTGTGTTGATATCTACAAACAACCTTCTTTGGATCATCCTGCTCTCAAAAATCATAATATCCAGGTTCTCTCTCTCTCTCTCTGTAGATTCATCCATTCAGGTTCTTACTGTATAGTTTTGACCAGTGCGGTTCAATTAGTCCAACTGTTAAACCGAGTAGTTTCGTTACAACTTGATGAATTAGTACTAATTATCATATGGTGCTTTTGTTTTACTATGCAGATGACACCAACTATTACTTATCCCAAAACCGAATCCGTCGATACGAGGAATAATGCATCCAGATCAGTATCACAAGTTTGGCAGAAAAGTGGAAGTTGCCCTGAAGGAACAATCCCTATACGAAGGATTCAAAAGCAGGACTTGCTCAGAGCTGGTTCTCTTGATAGATATGGAATGAAAAGTCCATACGTTTTCAGTAATCCTAACAACACAGTATATGATATTACTCCTAACAAAACGCATAACTTTAATTATCTCAATCAAACGGGAGTGTCAGATGCGTCATATAGTCCATATTCCAATCGTTCGGTAAACTTCCTATTCTTTCAATTAAACCTTCATGTTCTGTATTTGTCTTCTCCCTAATCTAAGTGAAACTAGAGTTGAAATTTTGGATTGATTAATTTAAATGTCTAAAAGCTACTTGAAAATTACTGCAGTTAGCAGTTCTACTCACTCTTGGTTATAATTACACTGGAGCTCGGGGAGAGATAAGTGTTTGGAATCCACAAGTTGAAATCCCAGAAGGGCCAGATCGTGAATACAGTGCAGCTCAAATATGGGTTGCAAATGGTGATTACTTGGATGAAAGTATAGAAGCTGGATGGATTGTCAGTATATACATTTCACACCCTATCTTTCTATTATGTATGCTTGATTTTTCTACGTGTAACTTGTTTGAAAAATTATTCCAGGTCCATCCTCATAATTACGGCGATAATGCAACACGGTTCTTTATATATTGGACTGTAAGTATCTCTGCTTGTTCTCTTTCCTGTAAATGCTGTAATGTTTGAATTCTTTTATGCAATGTTAATTGTATTTTGCAGGTTGATAATTCAGGTACAGGTACTGGTTGCTTTAACCTACTCTGCCCAGGCTTTGTGCAAACTAACAATGAGATAGTCCTTGGCGGTAAACTAGATGTTTCAAGTTTTGAAGGACAACAATATCATATGTCTCTTTTTATTTACTGGGTACGTAAGAATTAATTCTTCAAATTACTGTGCCGAATCAATATAATATCATGTAAAATACAATGTTAATTTCATGTGATTAAAGGGAGTAGTAACTTATGGATGTTTTTCTTTTATCAGGACAATAACACACAATGCTGGTGGTTAGAGTATGATGGCAAACAAGTAGGATATTGGCCATCTGAATTATTCGGAGCCTTAAAACAAAGTGCAGCAACAGTTCAGTGGGGAGGAGAAGTTCAATCTAATTTTTTATCACAGAGGAAGACGAATCACACTCACACATCAGCAAAAATGGGTAATGGAATTGAAGCGTTGCATCATTATTCAGCATGGATCAGAAATATCAAGATTATTGATAACTCTACAGTCGAAAAGTATCCTGAATGGGTTCATGAATACATGGATGAACCTGACTGTTACAGTTCTTATAACTGGGTAGAGAACGTCGAGGAACCAGTTTTTTATTTTGGTGGCCCGGGTAGAAGCCCCAAGTGTCCATGATGCGAAACAATTTATTTTGTGCTTACTAGTATTATCATGATTTTGGCATTCTTTTGGATTGCTGCAATTCAGTACTGTTAAATTGTATCAATAAAAAGTACAATACTGTGTTAAGTTTGATGTGTGCAATTTTATGTTTACTCCACTTTGATTTAACTTGTCATCAACAACAGACAATAACAATCTGTGTATTATGAAAATGATTTACACCTGACATTTGTGCACCCAGTGACAGTACCAACCCTCCCAAATATCACTGAGGCAGAGCCGGCGATAAACTGGTCGCAGTTTGAAGCAAAAGGAAAAAGCTCTGCTTCGGCTTTCCAATCCAATAACCAACTGTTCCCGGACCAATCCAATATCCAACTTTCCAACATAAAAAGTTGAGTTTCTTTGCTCGTCTGTTTGGATTGTTCAGTAAATGATTGATCCAAAATTGGTTGATGGGCGGGATGCAAAACCGACACTATCATTTGCTTACAAAATGTGATACTCCCTCCGTCTCACATAAAAAGGTGTCTTTCACTTTTCCAGAAGGGTTGTGGTCCAAGGAAAAATATTTCAAACCGAAATCACAAAACAAGATAATTAATCAGGAACAACAGTTGCGTTTGTAGTCCAACGGTTAGGATAATTGCCTTCCAAGCAATAGACCCGGGTTCGACTCCCGGCAGACGCATGTTTTTTTCTCTGACTAACCAGATTTTTCTTTTTGCTCGGAATTCCACTCTGGGCTGACAATCAGAAATTTCTTTTGGCTCCGAACCTTGTTACCAAAAACAAGCATCCTACTTTGAGCAGGACTCAGATTTCTAATTGGAAAAGGATCGAGACTACAACACACTATTTATAAATAAGTGTAGCAGTGTTGTTCTTTCTCTCCTAACCCATTAACCTATCAGATATTCAGTCCTTCACAATCATATTAAATATGTTTGATCAAGGAGTAATAAGCGATACTACATATAGAAACGCGACCTATCCAGAGAGAAGGTCCGTTTGTTATCATACGAAAGAATATATTTCAAGCAAATACAAGAATTTGGCAGAACTGATTGAAACCAAAAAAAGAAGATTGTTTTCAAAGAAATATAGAGAATTGAGAGCATTGATTGGAAGTAAAAGAGGAGACATAAGTAAAGGTATCAATGAGGTGAAGAAGATATTGCACGGACTTGGTTATATGGATAGTTATAATCCAGGGGACGATGATAACGATGTTTTCGATAGTAAACTAGATGCAGCAACAATATTTATTTTTCAGTATGATCTTCCGGATGAGTGTTTGAAGAATGGGACGATACATACTGTGACGCTTGATTTTTTGGTATTCAACAGCCTGAGGCTGGTTTACATACAAAAGGTAACGAGGAGGTGGAGAGGAATGGTTGGTTGGTTCCATCTTCGGAATAGTCTAATTTAAGAGCATCTCCAATGGGAGTTTCTCAAATTCCTATATTGTAGGCCACATAGGATTTTTACACTTTTTATACAAAAAACTTCTCCAACGGAGATGTGAAGGAGGGTGTGAGGATGACGTGGTGAGTTAGTTATTACCACATCCTCTAGTCCATCCTCTGGTTTCAGAGGTTCTTCTGAAGGATGTGATAAATCCTAGTCACATATCTTAACCAATCAAAATAAAGTTAAACTAACGTAAAATATAAAATAAAAGTAAAAGAAATCTTTCAACCAATTAGATAAATCTAAATAGATTACAAAATATCTATCATTGGAGATAATTTTTCTCAAATTCCTAAATTATAGGAAAATTTTGAGTTTACATTTTAAAAGGATGTCTAACTGCACCATCCGTAGGATACACACCACAATCCATTGGAGATGCTCTAATAACATTATCAGGATTCACAGTCTTACTTGTTTAGGATTTTAAGATTTTAATTTATTTGTCAACACTCAACAGGAAATCTTAGCTCATAGTAATTTACTTGTTTAGGATTTTAAGATTTTAATTTATTTGTCAACACTCAACAGGAAATCTTAGCTCATAGTAATTTCTTGCTCTTTTTCGTTACATTCCACCTTCAATTCTACTATCCAATCACCAATAACTACTTTGTTCCTCCCTATAGTCCCCAGGGCACAAGTAATACACACTAAGAAACTCATGATTGCTCATAAAAACAAAATGATTCAACTAAAAGAGACAATTAGTAACATGACTCAACTGATCAAAAGCATTCCTTCCGATAAAAAAAAAATCAGTTTGGCATTCCTTAGTTACTGAGCACAAGCCATACTTAAAGTACATTTCAGAAGAAAATGAAGGTGTATGATCTGAGTTTGTTAATTGCAATATTGTTATTAGGATTTACCGTGTCTAAGGGAAAAGTTACAATCAAAACGATCACATTTTAAGGTTAATGGAAAGTTAAAATTTCTCAACAAGCCTTCACTTAAAAAAACCATCCATGCCAAATACGGTGATGTTATTGACTGTACAATATCTATAATCAACCTGCTTCTGATCATCCTTCTCTGGATAATTTTTTCCCCTCTTAATTATTCAGTAGGATATTGGTGCTGGCTAATGAGTTTCCAACTCAGCTCATCGGTACAAGGTCATAGTTACAGCATCCACACTCCCTTCGTTTTTATTGTTGTGGCTTATATATTCATTTTGGTGCAGATGAAACCAAAGCTTTGACCCTACAAACTAAGAGCACAAATGGGACATCGAAGCAAACCATGGCTCAAAGTTGGTGGAAAATTGGAAGTTGTCGGATGGGTACAATAACTATTGGTAGAATCCAAAGACCAGAACTACTTAATGCTACCTCTGATGAGAATTATTATGGAAAAAAAAATCCAATACATTATTGCTCATTCAAATAGGAGTATAGTAAGCCAAGAAACAAACAAGACATATACGCGTAATTATTTTCAAAATTGGATACGCTAAATAGCGGTATACCGAATAAGGCCAAACACTATTCATATTTACCGAATCAGGCCTTGTAGGACAAAAAGGGTTAAAAACAATAATTAAATACGGTCATATCCCAACATGTCATGACACTCAGTAGTACACGTATTATTGGGTGCCCTATCAGCTGACATGCCGGAAACACGTCGGAAGGTCAGTACCCTAAAGCAGAAATAATCGCCTTTCTCTCTCTCTCTTTCATTACTTTCTCCCACCGAACCCAGAGAAATATTCTCTAATCTCTCCTAGTTCCTCATTTCTCTAACATGGATCTGATTTATTAAGTAAGTGTTTTTGAATTGAAATCAGATCTCTCGTATGATTAATTCAAAGATGACACTAGACTTATTGATGTTGCTCTTACTATTTAGTATTTGATTAGTCATGTTGCTACTGTTGTTCTCTCTTCCAATCTCGTAATTCTTTTGTTGATTTAATCTTTTTCATGGATTGAAATTTATTTATTTTTCAATAAAGGGATTTGATTTTAGTATAGATCATGGGTTGGAAATCATCAATTTGATGTTTGTTTCTTAATTATAATAAACCCTAATTCAGTAATTTCAAATTTATGTTGTTATTTTTTTTTTTGTAGAAGCGTGTTATTAGGGTTATGATGAATCTCTGTAGTTTTTTTTTTTTTTTTTGTGTGTTCATTGTTAGGTTGGATGTAGGTATTATTAGTGATGATGCTGTAGATATGGCTGGTGGTGATATGGTTTGTGCTAGTGTTGATATTAGTGATGTTGTGTTGATATGGATGGTAGGGGTTACTATGGGGTTGTGAGTTATAATATGTAACAGTTCTTACAATTTGATAAATTCAATGTCTTTAGTTTGTTCTTTATTTTAGAGCCATTTTTTGTGCATCGCTTGCTTACATAGCATGATGCTATGAATTCTATGTTCGAATGAGTTACTAAAGTTGTTTCCTAATTCTTCACAGTATTTATTTCTTTGTTACCAGCTTTCCTTTTTTTGTTTCAGGTGATCAGCAAGTGTTGGGGGTAGTAGCGTGAAGGTGAAAAGGATTAAAAAAAGCTTGGGATTTCAGAAGGTAAACTCGACAGCTATATTTTGTCATTTTTAACTCGCATAACATGGAGTGGTTGTTGTTTTTACCAATTTAATCTTGTCTTATCGACTTAGGATTTTCTTTGAATAATTTCCTCGTCTTTATAATGTATACAGTTACTATAAGGAACCACAATTTTCTTTAGCATTTGACTATCGATTGGTAAAATACCTAAGAGAATGTAAGTTTGGGGGGACTTTTAAGTCTATTATAAGTGAATGAAATGTCAAGATTAGGATAATTCAGTTAGTGCTCATGGTTTGGATAAACTCTCTATAGGTTGAGAAAATAGGTAGCTTGCCTTATCGGGGACAAAAGATTGCATATTGAATTTCTGACAGTGTTAATAGGAAGAAATCTTAATGAATTGTAGAAGATAGCTTCATTTTGGCTTTCACATTATCAGCTTTGTTGGCACAGTAACGACCGAGTTCATTAAGGTTGAAGTTAGATTAGGTTCTTGCACCAACCCCTCGCAAGTTCCAAAATGCCAATTGTTATAAGTTGTCTGAAACCAAAAAGGATTAGAATGTTGTTAGGTCTGTCAACAATAAAAAAGCACAAGAAATGTAAAGGGGTTGTTGCTATAAGGATGATTTCTTAAGGTTTGATATGTTTGAAGTTGGATGTAACTTGGGAATCAGTTTTAGCTGCTTGTAGATTGTAAAGTCCACGACCCTTTCTATTTTTAGTTTATTATTGTGTTGAAGATAGTAAGTCACTATGATAACTGGAAGTAGATCGTTGTAGTGTAATTTTGAATGATTTCTGTGACCAGTTCTTTGTACATGACAAGTGAATTTGATATAATTTTGAATGAGTTTTACGGTTAGACTTTTGAAGTTTGCAATGCAAGTATACCAAGCAGCTGGGGATCTTTTTTTCTTTTTTTTCTTTTTTGGAAAATATTTGACTTTACCAAGCAGCTTGAAAACATTTTCTATGCATAACTTAACAGCTGCACAATTTCTTATCGCATAATGTTAATTTTTCCTACCACCATGCAGGGCCTGTATTTGTAGCAATGCTTATATTTTCTAATAAAAAACAACAAGAAGGCTATTACAATCTTATTGATATAAAGCGTGCATCAAATAGTATTTCAGTTGTTCTGACCCACTGACCTTTGAAAGACATACAAATTACATATATATATATATATATAGAGAGAGAGAGAGAGAGAGATGGCATGGCGTTCAGCGGGATCTCTATCGAGGTCGTTACTATAAACAACAAGAGCTTCTTTCGTTCGATCTTCACCAACACTGACTCGCCTTCGTCCGTCACAGCTACCTACATCTCCCCCTCGGACTCGTCGTTTCTCCTTTGTTAATCAAGGTGAAAGTTCGGAACAACTAAAAGCCTTAGATTTCATGTTCTTAGGTTTTTCTAACACCCTAATTCTCTAATATTCAAATTATTTGATTATTTGCATGGGTTTTATGTTTCAAGGACATTGGGAGAACTCGGATGCACACAGTCAATACTACCTCCGGTTGCTGCATGTCATTTCTCACCGCATCTGTCACTTAATGCTCGAGATTTCTGCGGGGTATTTCAGGGTAACATTTGCAGAACTTGTCAAATTTCTAAGTATTATAGTTTCTCTCTTACTTTTCCTCCATTCTAGCTCAAAAAAGAAAATAAGGATTTTGTTTGTTTTCTGTGTTCATGGTCTGAGTTTCTTCTTCTTCTTCTTTTTTTTTTTTTTTTTTTTTTTCCTTTTAAGATTGCTAATTACTGGGTTTTAGGGCTTCTTTTTAAAGTGCGATGAATCAGTTAAAAAATTGGGTTCAGTTTGATTATAGGAAATGGAAAAGATGGCTGATACAGGACTTCAAATGCTGCAGCAGCGGATAAAGGATGCATCCAGTTTTCAGTAAGTTCTTTAACATTCTATCTACGTATACTGTAAACTTGTAGTTTCTGAATCCTCTGAAACTAGGAAAAGATTAGAAACACCAATTTTACACCTTTTCAACCACAGTATAACGTCTCTAGTTATAGCGCACGTTACCCTGCAATCCTTCATTAAGGAAAGATGGTGATTTAGAGGAATAGAGAAGTTCTGGTTGAGTTTTATTTCTTTGGACTATCTTCTAGAGAAATAGTTTACAAGGGTGTAGATTTTATTGTTCCTCTGACGCTCAACATTGGAGAAATTTTAGTTAAATCTTTCTCTTGTAATGATGATTCATTGATGTATAATATTAGCGAAGCCTTCATTAGTATGTAAATCTCTCTCTTAGGATTTTCTTTGAATAATTTCCTTGTCTTTATAATGTATACAGATACTGTAAGGAACCACAGTTTTCTTTAGCATTTTACTATCGATTGGTAAATTTCTTTTTTTAGTATGTGTGTTGTCTAACCACTAGGTTAATCTTATTTACCATTTTAAGGTTGGGATTTCTAGTACATAAATCCTGATGTGCGACATAATAACTTCTCATTGTTTGAACTCTCTATGTGGCCATGTCGAAGGAATCAAAGCTTTATATTTTTTTCTAAGGATTGCATTTAGTTGTGTCTTTTCGTTAAGTCAACATCTGTTATGATGGATTGGTTTAAATGAGATTGTCATCTTTGGGTCTATGATGCTGGGATCTTGATTACTTCATTGGTACTTGAATCTTTTCATCTAAATATTTTTAGAGAGACAGCATGAGACAAGCTTATTTCTGTTTATAATTGTTGTGATTTTGCTTTTTTCAGTCACATTCAATTAATAACAGTATTACATCATATGATTGTCCTATTTGTGTCGATTCGGCAATTAAGTTACCATATTAACAGATTCAAGATCATCCTTTTCTATATGTGTAGCTTATCATATTGTTGTTGTTATGTTCACTGAACTGTCCATCTTATAATTTTGCAGATTACAATCAAATGTCTCCACCAAATCTTGCAGCAATGCCAGTCAGTTCTTTGGTTAAAGTTAATCAGTCGGCATCTCGGGGAAATATAGGACGGGTAGATAAGAGAACGGTTCGTCTCATGGTGAAATCGGTGTTGTGGCTAAGCTACTGTAGGTATGTCTACTGTACTCCCATGTGCAAATTTTGGTAAACATTGCATTTCACTGTTGGGTCTTATATATTGTTTTCTTAGTGATGAGTCTAGTGATCCCATATTTGACTGCTGGTTATGTTCGTTAGTAGTTCTTGATTAAACATTAATATAATTGTAATAAATTGGAATTTTTTTGGATGTCGGATCTTATTATTAGATTTTTCTGTTTACTCAAGGCTGCTCTTTGCTTTTCTTCTCTACAGTGTGTTCAATTATCTCACTGTAAGTTGATTTGATAGTCGATGATGGAGGTCCTGGACTCTATACCATCCTCCTCTCTGGGTATTTGTGAGCACACGACCTTTCAGTGAACCAATTGGTAACTTCTTGCATCCTTTGAGCTTGCTAAAAGTATGGATGTTCATGTGCTTTTCGTTTTATTTTTTTAGTTAGGTTCATGTGCCAGGTTCAGGTGACTTCCAGATGTCAAAGATGGTTGTTCTTCAGGATCCCAGTCCTTTGGACAGAGGACTTGGTAGAGGAGTACCACAGTACACATGTATATATATCTACTGGAATTATTTAAAGTTTTAGGTGTCTTTTCTTAATTGTTCTCTTGAATTAGTCAAATCTTGCTTTATCGAGCAAAAATAAAGAAGGTTAAATCTTGCTTCAGTTATCGTCATTTTTTTTCCTGCAGAACTTCCTTGCCATTTCAAATTTTCATTGCATTGAATTTGTCTCATAGATGATATAAAAGTCTGTAATCACTTTGTAGCTTTCGCAAATAGTAAATGCCCATAGATAAAGACAATCGAAAAATCTATTTTTTCTGTTAGTTGACGAGGTAGGAAATGATACCCTATCCATTTAAATTTTTAACCATTTCCGTTGACACCTCATGTAGAAGCGAAGTCAGATATTTACTCTGGGAATTGCTGAACTTGATTAATATCTAATGATGGAAAAGGGGGTGGCTCCTAGTCTTGTTATTATCTTTTTAAACCTTTTTTATTTGTTTGTAAAATATCCCGACTATCCATGATTTATCGTTCCTTTTCCACTCTTTTGTAAGATATGTAGTCAGAGTTATCCATTTCCGTTGACACCTCCTACATTTACCCATATTTCCTGATCACATTTGAAGTACTGCTAATATTGCTTGTTGATCAATGAGAGTTATCATGTTTGTGTCCATGGTTTGCTGACCATGTAATGTATCGTTATGATAGTTGTAGTATTCACGCATGATAGTAGTAAGCAAATAAGATAATTTGGATTGGTGTAATATCATTTTCTTACGTTGTGTACTTTAACAAAGGTATTTTATTTTTTGGTAAGATAAGTTTGTTTTCCTGATAGTGTGGTCTAATCAGATGATTGCAATAAGTACAGAATGTATTATGAAACTAAAACATGTCCAATGTGTGTGCAGGCATGAAGAAGTCCATGAATCAAAAGGTGCAGATGTTGGAGTCCCAATTGGTCTTTATGTTCTAGTAGATCGAATAGTGCCTACAGGTTTTCCCCACAATTCAGATAGTCACATGCTACTTGAAAATCGTTCTGTTTTGTTGAAACCGAGTTAATAATACACGAACAGGAAAGATTTAAATTTTCTCGCAAATCTTTTTACTAAGATCTGGATTATCTGGTTCAGCATTATTTGTTTGTTCCACAACCATCACTATGAGGGCTGTGTTTGATGTGCGTTTCCCAAAGGTTTCTTAAAAGTCAGTTTATGAGTGCTTCCGGTTGATATTATAAACTGCTGATACATGTTAGTATATCCTTAGGTTATGCATTTTCTTTTTTACCTCCAATTTTTGTTATAATTATCGCATGATTAGTTTGCAGGACTTCTTTTCCGTCTTTATATGATTCACATGCTTTTGGGATGGATGCATGTGTGTTTTTGTTCTCATTGCAACATGCCAACTGTTCGTTTTACGTAGTACATGGTAATTGACATGTTTTAGAGAATTGCCTTTTGAAAATTGATCACTCTTTTGTGTACCCTTAACTGTTGACAATTGTTGACTGTTAACTCTGAAAAAATGCTGAACACTGAGATTCTTTTGAATATTTTACTGTCCATTGTCATGTCTCCGGAGTCATGACTCTTAACTTACCTTTTTTTTCTCCGGTAAGTGACGATAGTACCTAAAACCATGACCATGAGATTGGGTTCAAGTGTCACTAACCTTTGTTCCTCGAAGTCATGACACTGAAGAATTGGTTAACATGTTTTAGAGAATTGCCTATTGCAAATGGATCACTCTTTTGTGTACCCTTAACTGTTGACAATTGTTGATTGTTAACTCTAAAAAATGCTGAGCACAGATTATTTTTATATTTTGTTATCCAGTGTCACGTCTCCGGAGTCATGACTCTTTAAGGAAAAATAGGTTTTTCTGTAAATAATTTACATTTTTCTCCAGTAAGTGACGATGGTACCTAAAACCATGACACGGAAGAATTGGTTTACATGTTTTAGAGAATTGCCTGTTGCAATCATCTTAACTTTTTGTAGGCTTTGAAAAAAAAATGTTGATACTGATTTTCATTTTTTTGATTTATGCAAAGGGGGAGGAAAGGTGTGCATCTACTGTGAAGATATTTTGAAATGTTAAATATGGTGTCGTATCATTTTTTTTGACAAAGCAAAAAAGCTATATAGGTGTTTAGTACTTTTTTACTTTTTTATAAGTCTGGTAATTTGTTTATAACATCCATGAAATAGAAGTTCCACATCCCTGATCTGTTTCTAGATGAATATGAGATACTATTAGATAACAATAACAAAACAAGGATTGCGCTTGTTTTATACATAAATACTGAATAACTCAAACAACTGGAATTGGGAAAGTGGAGATCACCCAAAGTTCCATTCAGCACAAATATAACAATGAACATAAAGACCAGCTTCATGTACCAACTTGATAAACTTAACCAAATCATATCTTCCTTCACAGTAATATTTCCCAGATAAACTTAACCAAATCTTATCTTATCTTCAAAGTAATATTTCCCAGGAGATGGTTCATATCTATTCCAAATGTATGCTTAGGTATTTACGTAAAAAAAAAAAAAAATATCACCAATAATATGGAACTATATAGTTTAGTCTTCAATAACAGGGGCCAGGATGAAAAAGAAATTATGAACACTAAAAAGAGGAAAGGGTGTTCACAACCATTATCGAGTACAGAGTACACTAAAACAAGACTTGATTGAAGAATCTTATAACACAAAAAAGTAGGAATTTAAAGAGAATAAGGTGTAAAACAAGACTTGTTAATACATTCAAGTTGGAGGAAAACATTTCGACAAAAATTTCTCCAAATGAGATCAAACAATGGAACCCCTAAACTTTAAATTACCATCAGTATCGACTTTCATTTTTACCTGCAAATCACATTTGGTAAGGTGAAAGACACAGGGGTTTCGAAACTCTGCTACTGAATCAAATCCCTTATAGTAGACAAATCTTAAAGGGTTCCTTCTCCGCACCTGTGAGAAAAGATATGAGCCGAGCAATGTTGATTTATCAATCTTTATCCAATCAACAAGCGTAGCTGAATTTTCAATAAAATAGAAAAGTATAAAGAAACATTATCAGGACGTTATGTTGAACACTATGGTCAAGTGCAAGAAAAGCACACACATGCTTGATGAACTTTAGTGTAGCATCTCGTGTATGTGAGACGGAGCCAGCACATGAGGTAATTCATGAGATTCTGACAACATCTCAATCTGCAATAACAAAAAAAAATTTATTACAAATAACTAGTGCCTGAAAATAACGTAACAGAATTCAGATAAAGGGAGCTAACTTGGAAACCCAAGAAAATACATATTGAGCAAAGCATAACCAAAATCAAGCTTCACAAACTAGACCGGCTCATTCCACATCATGGAAACACTCTCTTTTTTCTCTCTCTGCAGAAATCAATCTTCAATGGACTCAATAAGTATAATGGACTTCACTGCTAACTAAATATTTAACATACATAGCAAAGCTGAATTTGGTTGAGCCCCATAAAATAAGATCGAGCTAAGACGTTCCTGTCTATTCAAAACAAAAAGCTAGGCTTCATGTGAAATGGTGATGGACACGATAACTTGGATCTCTTCCATTTCATTTATTTTGTTACATGAAAAATACTATATATGTAAGGTGTGGATCTTACAGTCATGTCCATCTTACCTTTTGACCTTACACATACAGGAATATCCACTGGAATCCTGAATGTACCGATGGTCATATTCTGCTCAATGATCTACTCGATTGAGTAGGAATCTACAGTGGAACCTTCAAACTATTAACGTTAGTCATATTGTATGACCTAGTCGATTGAGCAATATCTTCAATGAAACACTAGATGATGTTGGTCATATTCTGCTTAATGACCTATTCGATTGAGTAAGCATCTTCATCTGAACCTATGAGATTAACCTAAGTTTATATATAATTCCTAAAAAAAACAATCTAGTCGGACAATTTTTTTTAAAATAAATGTTTTTGAAACGCACCACGAAGTGAATCTCCGAAAAAGTTAACTAAAACAATGTAAATTCATTTGCTGATAGGTATCCAATTGACATGAGGAATCTCCATTTGAAGCTGCACAACGACTGAAAAACCAAAATAAGTCCTCTAAGTTAAAGTTACCTACTTAAATCAAATCGAAACATATCAGAACAATTTTTTGAACAAGAGCAATTGGGTTACCTATAAAATCAACAGCAGATATTAACTAAAGCTGAAAGTTCCTCCCAAGGTAGTCAGAAAACAGTTAATCCTAATAGGAAAGACTGGTCGTCGAGGCTTACTGATGCCTTATGGGCTTATCGTACTGCGTTTAAGACACCCATTGGAATGTCACCCTATCGTTTAGTTTTTGGAAAGGCATGTCACCTGCCTGTTGAGTTAGAGCATAAAGCCTACTTGGCTATTAAGCAGCTAAACTTTTCACTTGACAAGGAAGGATCTCACAGAAAGCTTCAGCTCAATGAGTTGGACGAGATTCCTAGAGATGCATACGATAGTGCTAAGGAGTATAAGAACAAAATGAAACTTGTGCATGATAAGAATATTTTACGAAAGTCATTTTCTCCAGGTCAAAAAGTTCTTATGTATGACACTCGTTTGCATCTATTCCCCGGGAAGTTGCGCTCTCGGTGGACTGGTCCTTTTGTGGTCCGTACTGTTTTTCCTCATGGCGCTATTGAAATTGAGACACCAGGCGGTAGTAGTTCTACAAAGGTTAACGGTCAGAGATTGAATCCCTTTTTAGAGCTTTTTCCTACATGTGATGTTTAGGAGGTACCTCTGGAGGACCCTGTTTACCTTGATTGACCATCGAGGAGATTTGTATGTTGTATATTATTTTTGTAAGTTTTTGATTCCACTTCATCCAGGTACTATCTTTCCGACTTCCCTCTTTACTGATTCCTCATGTTATTTATACTTTTGGTACTGTTCTTT
>JAJJMB010008983.1:4213548-4224963 GCA_023531105.1 Papaver atlanticum
TTGAATCGAGTAGATTGGGCTGTATATCCGTGTTGGAGCGAAACAGAGAAGGTGAAGATATTATCGGAATTTCTGAAGTTCCGGGAAGTGTTGGAGAGGTTTCTTACGTGGAGATGGATTGGGATTCACTTGATGAGTCAGAACAGGGATTGTAGGTGGATCAGATTCGATAAAGTCGTGATATATCTTCGATCGAAGCAAAACAGGGAGTATTTATATTTTCAAGATATTTTCGGTTTATAAAAGAAGTGGGAAGATTCTACGCTAAGATTGCAATGTATTGAGTCCTTATTCAGTCTTGAGAGAGTATATGAGAGGTGGTAGGGTCACAGTTGACGCGTAGAGAAGCTTGGCAGAGAAAGAAAATCCCGGGACATTTGGACGAAGAAAAAAAGATAAACCAAGAATTTGTGCGGAAGATTTGGGATTGGATGTGTATATATAGGCTGTTGGGAGTCACAGGAGGGGTGACGAACATTTTGGGAGAGTTTGGAGAAGTTTAGAGCACTAGAGAAGCGAAGAAAGTCGAGTACAGAAACTCTGTTGCTGCTGCTGAAGAATAAGAAGACGAAGAATATAAGACCCACAGAGTCAGTCGTAGAGGCAGACTTATTTTCAGTGACAACGAGCTTCTATCGTTCCTGTCTGCAGTGACTGAAACCCTTCAGCAACAATTCAGTCTTCTGTTTTAGACTTTCAGCGACTACAGTGTATTCTTTTACTCTTTTAATCAATTTTTGAGCTATAAACATGTATTTTGAGAACATGATTAATATGAGGAGCTAAACCCCTTAGCCGAGGCGACGGAGGAAGCCATTGTTTCATGAAAAGTGGTATAATTTTATTTTAATTAATTTTTGCAATTTTTTATATGATTATTTGCATAGAAAGAATATAGAAAAATTGATTTTTATTGAGTAGTTGTGAGTTGTTTTGATGGAACATGCTAGGTTTTAAAACTTTTGATGTTTCATGCTTTGTGATTACAACTATTACTTCAAAAATCTATTAGAGGCAAATATTAGAATCACTTTAAAGAAAAATATTGCATGAATATTGATTAGAGTTTATCAATTAATTGGTCAATGGTGGAATCCAGAGTCTCGGTATTTCTTTATATTTTTGATATAATTTATTTGAATTGTTGATTTTAATTTAAGTCTAAAAAAAATCCTTCACAAGTTCGAGCAACGAATCTTTTTACCATTACAACTACAAAACACATCAACAGGCTTGCATCACTTTATTTTTACTTCAGTGCAACCAATCTCCTTATGTTCTCCTTCACTTGTCTATCGAACACTACGGCCATGGGGTTACACTACAATCATGCATGAGAAGTATTAGTAATGGGATTAGGACAACAAAATGTGGAACTAAAGACGCAACCGTGTCCAGGAATTTTGATGAATTGTGAAACTATTTGATATTAAATCACCCAGTTGAACTATATAGTGATGTGAGTTTTAATTGTAGTGAAAGTGGTGGTAATAGGATTCGATTCTCGAACTTGTGAAGGATTCTTTTAGACTCAAATTAACTAAAATAAAATTGTATCAAATTATAAAAAAGACACCGAGACTTTGGATTCCACCATTGACCAATTATTTGATAAATTCTAATCAATATTCATGCAATATTTTTCTTTAAGTTGACTCTAATATTTGCCTCTAATATGGTTCTTGAAGTAATAATTGTAAGCACGAAGCATGAAACATCAAAAGTATTAAAACTAAGCATGTCCCATCAAAACACTTCACAACTACTCAATAAAAACCAATTTTTCTTTTAAATTCTATGCAAAAAATCATGTAAAATAATTGCAATAAATAATAAAAATAGAATTATACCACTTTTCATGGAACAATGGCTTCCTCCGTCGCCTCGGCTAAGGGGTTTAGCTCCTCATATTAATCTCTTGCTCAAAATACATCTTTGGTGTTCAAAAGTTGATTAAAAGAGTGAAAAGTTCTAAACAGCGGGTTTTGTAACTAATATAAGTGTTACAGAACCTATTTCTACCGAGAAACTGTTGCGACCAGAAGATAACTGTTGCAAAAATTGTTACAAAAGGTTTAAAGTTTGAAAGTTACGGTCACAGAATCTGCGACTTTCTTTTTCTGCTGTTTATGTTCTTCTTCTTCTCCGGCCACGGCTTGCACCAGCAGAAACGTGATTTCTTCCAATGGTTTTTCTAGCTTCTCTAAGGCTCTAAACTTCCCCTAACTTCTTCCTCTTCTTCCTAGGACCCTAACCAACCCTTTTATACATAGTAGAGCAAAGAAAATTCGAGAATAAACTTGGTTTTTTCCTCCACAGCACGTTAAGTTATTTCTTTTTTTTCTTTTGTTTCACGTGCATTCGATTGTCCAAACTCCTCCCTTGATAGAAACAAGTCCTTAATAAGAGTTTCCTTCCTCTTCTTCACGTAAATTTCTAAAAAATAAACCAAGAAACTTCCCAAAAATAGAACGTGATATTTTAACCATTTTTCGCTTTCAATTCGAGTTCTAGCCACTTTGGATCCATTCCAACACCATTACCTCGCCTGTTAGGTCCATAGGAACAAACCCAATCAAATTCAGCCCTTTAATCTCCCTAAAAATCGATCAAAAATCCATCCAAAAATCGTCTGTGAAAAAAAAAACGAATTCCCGCCAAAATTCTGTTTTTGAAAACGTGAAGAAATGTGACCTCCCCCTATCCAGTCTCGGTCTGTGCTTAGCAGCTGCCTGAAAATGGGTTACCCCTTATCCAAAGTGAGAGTCTGAATAGCAAATGTCCTCCCAGGAGCCTTTAGCAACTTTTCGAGCCAATTTTCCCGCAAAAGCCTATTCCTCCAAAATACACCTACAAGGGATAAAATAACAAAATTAGTACAAAAATGGGTACTAACACTATACATAAAAGAGATGAAAATAGACACATAAATGCGTCTATCATATAGCTAGACAATGAGTAAACGAAAGTGAGGTGCTACGGAAAAAATAATATCAAAAGAAGGCATGATTTTGAACAGCTTTAGCAAAAATTTATTCTTATTATTTTAATAATGTTAATTTTTTTGGAAAAGGTTCATTTAAGACACTAAACTAGAGGTCAATACCATATATTCATATTCTAGCACCCTCTATAAAAGTTTTTAAATTGTATAACACTCAAACTGCTTCCAATCCTACTTTATCTAATCTCAACAGGCCATGGGATCTTATTACGCAAACAGACATAAAAACAAATTTGGAATCACTACGCGCATTCATAAAAATGAAACTTCAACTCTTACAACCATATTTAAATTTCCTACATAACATAAATCCAAGGAACCACACAACCTACCCAAAAAATCCTAATTTCAGTCGTATTTGATTGAAATCAATCCAATTTAAGAATATACCAGCACAAATATAGGAACCTCCGATCAAAAGACCAAATAACTAACAATACCATGGATAACATCAAATAGATCGGTCCCAGCTAGCATTACCATAAACATAAAAATATGTATGGAAAACATCAAAAGCATCATCTGGCCTATCTGACATTCCCCCATTCTCTTTATCCTACAATTTTTTGAACACAACTCTGATCATGTTGACAAACTACATAAAAGACCACCAACTGAGAATCTGGTACAAAAATTAAGATAAGATAAGATAAAATCCCATGGGAAACTGAGGTAGGTACCTGACAATCTAGAATGACCTAGCAAAGCTTTTCTTTATCTATCCAATGAACTTTATCTATCAGAATTAGGCTAGAAATAACCCACCAAGTCTTTGTAAAAGTGACTTGAACGTAGTTGTTTGCTAGAATCCTTTCTTGCTCCTCTCTAACCCATCTTAATATCCTGCACCAAGAAACAAGCACATAAATCAGACAATTTCTTATTCAAATTATATGACATAATAAGACAGTTACTGGATCATCCAGTTACAAGCCAAATTATACGATTTTGACCAAAATTAATGATTTCAACTCAACAATCACTTCCACAATTTCCCACTCAGAGAAATAAAAAATCGGCCAAGTAATTAAGTGAAAACAAAACAAGACTACTCTCATCTCTAAGTGAAAAGAAATCAGAAATCCACCAATGAATTTAAAATCGTTAAAGGAACAACCTTTTTTAATCAAATTACATCCATACATACTAGTTAGTTCTATCATTCTAATTAACAAAAATTAAGACCCCAAATCTCCCCCTCCGCCCCATTACATCCATCCATACATACTAGTTCTATCATCAAATAGAAGATGCAATCAAAGCAAAAACAACCTGCACATCACATTTCTTACGGCAGGATAAAGTCCTTTCAATCTGTTTGCACAATCAAAATATAATTTTATTTAAAAAAAAAAAAAAAAAAATCTGGAACTAATGTTAAAAGAAAACTTCATAAATCACTAAACAAAATATTGCAAAAAAAAATACAACTCATACCATCAGAATCGACCATGACTTCAAAATAAAAGAAAATCAAATCGGATCCAAAATATAGAGATCAGACGACATGAGCAAGTATAATCGATTGCAATGAGATCTGAAATGGACACTACCATGTTAAAAAGATCATTCAACATTACGGCAGTGAGGGTAACCCAAATTTTTTTTTTTGGGAACTAGGGTTTGTTAGGGATTTGGGGGAAACTAGAAATAGAAAAAAAAAATATTGGAAAAAACTAAGGATGGTATAGACAGTGGGAGAAATTGGGAGGGGAAAAGGAAGCGGGAATGTGAAAAATTAAGGAAAACAGAGAGGGAATGTGAAAAATTAAGGGGAAAGGGGCCCGTAGAATAGTGAATTTCGGATCTGTGAGAGGAAAATTTCATTCTCTTCCTAAAAGATTTTGAGGGAGAAAAATTAGCCGTGTGATTGAAGTTTATCGACGGCCGTCCTCTAATTTTTTTTATCTAGTCATACGGATTGTATTCATGTGACTCTTTGAAAGATACTTGAACATCCCTGTCAAACACTGCTGATTGCATAACAGGTTATACATTTTTTTTTTTTGGAATGTTATTTTTGAGGTATGTATATCGTTTTATCGGTTGTATAACAAAATTAGTAGACGCATAAATCAAAATACGATTATATAAACAGTTATGCATCCTTTGTGCTCCATAATTCGTTATATATCTTCTTTTTTTTTGGAATGATCAGAGTTGTGTTTTAAGTTGTTAGGATAACCGTGTCACTGACATCAAAAAGAAAATTTTTAAGTTATTTACCAGAAAATATTCTTAAATATTCTGACCCTAACTAATATCAATGTGGAGCCTATGTGCAACCGAATTTTCAGTGTCATGATTTTTAAAACCGAGGGTCACCGACATTAGCAACTCTGTGTCATGATTTTAGGTTAGCCGTGTCACTGACATAAAAATAAGTTGTCTACGAGAAAATATTCTTAAATATTTTGACCCTACCTAATACCAATGTTGAACCTATGTGCAACCAAATTTGCAGTGTCATGATTTTTAGAAACGAGGTTCGCCGACATTAGCAGCTCTGTGTCATGATTTTAGGTTAGCCGTGTCACTGACATAAAAAAAAATGTAAGTTATTTACGAGAAAATATTCTTAATTATTCTGACCCTACCTAATACCAATGTGGACCTTATGTGTAGCCAAATTTTCAGTGTCATGATTTTTAGAAACGAGGGTCACCGAGATTAACAACTCTGTGTCATGATTTTAGGTAAGCCGTGTCACTGACATCAAAAAAAATATAAGTTATTTATGAGAAAATATTCTTAAAATTATTCTGACCTTACCTAATACCAATGTGGAGCTTATGTGTAGCCAAATTTTCAGTGTCATGATTTAATGGAGGAGAAAGCTTTTTTGGTTTTGGGAAGAAACTAGAGAGGAGGGAGGAATAAAGAGAGAGGAGCAGATCACAATGTTAGGGGTAGAGCTGGCAACGGATAAATATCCACCGGATATTGGCCATACCGATAAGGTTAAGGTTAAGGGTTAGCGGATATCCGATATCCGATAGCATCCGGCGGAACCCAAAAATTCCAATCCGATAAGGTTAAAGTTAAGCTATCGGATATCGGATTTTTATCCAATAAAATCGGGTAACAGAAGTACAAGTCACCAATCATGCCTAAATTCAATCACTACGAGCATCCAATCAATTCCAGCCATCACAGACGACCATTTCAACCACAACAAACCCCAAATAGATACCCATGAATCGACGACATCAATCACAACAGTAACAGCTCTTCTATCAACATATTTTACTCTCGAACAAACCCAATTTCTGTCCACAGCAAACCCCATTTTCATTTTATTTCAATTGAAGCTTGATTTCATCCAACTCCATTATCAACTAGTTCTCAATCCTGCCATAATCCACTATAGCCACCAATCACTAGTAACCTTCACTATCTCTTTAACTAAGTTTCAGTCTTGAAACTTCACCTGTTTCTTCATGATTTCATCTTCATTTTACATCTCGGAACTACCCATACAACCATCATTCAATCAACACTGAAATTAGGTCAAACCCCATCTATTTTATTCTTCCGTTCCCCGATTTCTTGATGGAATTGAAGCCACAAATCAACCTAAATCATCACCAGCAAACCCAATTTCAGTTTACAACACCGTATTCTTCCATCGAACCACCACCACTGAAAATCCCAACACAAACCATATACATTCTATCTCAGAGAGAGATGAAACAAAAGTAAAGAAAAGAGGCAGCTGCTTGGTTGAGAGATGAAATTTCTTTGTTTGGATTTAGACACAGCAATTGATGTTGTTTGGATGACCACATACGAGATAATACCTAGGGGTAGGAAATTACAAGTACACCCCTAGGCTATCAGATGTCGGATATTAACCTAACGGAAGCAGCCTATTCCGATTCCGATAGGGTTAAAAGGTAAAATCCGATAGAATATCCGATTCCGATATCCGATATGTCGGATTAAATCCTATAGGATTCCGGATTTTCGGAAACGGATATCGGACTTCGGCCATCCGTTGCCAGCCCTAGTTAGGGGTTGATTTTGAGCCATCGAATCTTTCACATGGGAATTTAAGATTTAAAGCTTCGCCAGTCAAAACCAACCTGCAAGCTTCTCAGTGGTTCGATCTTTTGTACGGTCCCGTGTGCATCCATCTTCCAGTCACCGTGTAATGCTTTCATTTTTGGTGCACCATTCTACATCAAGTCTTCGCCTTTCCCAAAACGCGTCAGAGAGTTTCTCTTCCATCAGTTTTTTCTTCCTTATCAGCCGGAAGAAAAAAAACAAATCAGTTTCATTTATTTATTTTCTTTTGAACCCAATATTGGCATGCACATGGAGATGGAATAGACGTGGTCCGTCAACTTGAATTTGGGACGTCCCAATCATGAGCCCCACTGACGTCACCACCAACAGTAAACAAGACTTGTTTTGTTTTTAAACTTCTAGCAGGTCCAGCTTGTCTTCTTCTTCTTTTATTTCACACCAACATTTCGTTTTGTCCTTATCAAGCAGGTAGGGCTGTCAACGATACCTATCGAAACGGATATGACCTCTACCATATCCGTTACCAATAAGATTACCGGATATCCGATATCTGATAATATCCGACGGATATTCTAAAAGATTTTTCGTATCCGTTCCGATAACAATGCCGGATATCCGGTAATATCCGATAGTAATTCATTATAATAAAAATAATTTAAATTCTTTTCTAGTCTTTCTGTACATTTGATAAATTGTAAATAAATTAAAGAAACTCTAAGGAAATTCAACTAATAAAACCAAATACCTTGATCAAATGCAAAAAATTTGACTTTAAAATTATTATATTAAATTATTATTAAACAAAACTCAAATCTTTAATCTTCTCTATCAGAATTGAAAAATCCTCCGCTTTTCTCATAACCAACTAAACTAGTTGTGTTTTTTTTTCTTCCATAATATTTTTATTTCTAAGTCTTCATATACTACCAAGTTAACAACTAAATATATTACTCAAAAAAATTAAAAAAAAAATTGCATATGCATTCTTTAACGGATAACGGATATTATCCTATAGGATAGTACCTTTTCCGTATCCGTTTCGTTAAAGTAAGAATATCCGATAAGGTATCCGTATCCGTTATCCGTTATCCGAAATTTCGGATAATATCCTAACGATTCGAACGGACTCGGACGGATATCGAATATTCGGTTATCCATTGACAGCCCTACAAGCAGGAGAACATTTCACAGCAACACTTTTTGTTAGTCTTTGTTAAGCACCTCAAACTCCCTTCGTAATAACAATTCAAATAATGATGTTCCATGAAATATGCTTACCTGGTCGTGATAAATGAAATGTACCTGGTTGCCCACTATCCAGTTTGGGGAGTCCGAATAGCACCTGTCCACAAAATGACCATTTTGCCCTTTTTGGAAAATTTCTTCTTCCTCACACCTGTAAGCTCCAAAACTACTACAAAACTAGAAAATAAGAATAATATTACAAATGTTTGCAAGAAAATAGCAACAAAGAAAGGAAATATTATAATAAAATAGTGCAAATTATGCACTTATTATAAATTCACTAAGGAACCATAAAATCTGATATTTGACATCTCCAGTTCATCTGAATGAGAACCCGAGGTCTATCTCTAGTAATATTGTAAGCTGGGTTCCATACTGGTCGGCTAAATCCGCTAAGGAACCATGAAATCTGGTATTTGACATCTCCATTTCATCTGAATGAGATCCCGAGGTCTATCTCTGGTGATATGGTAAGTTGAGTTCAATATTGGTCATTTTAGCGGACACATGAAATTTTTTTGCCCTTTTCGGGCTAGGGTAATTTGGTCATTTCACGGGAAAATGAAAATTTGTTTCACTTTTATGGCGAGGGTAATTTGGCCATTTTCACGGGCACATAAGAAATTGTTTCCCTTTTCCGGCGAGGGTAATTTGGTCATTTTCAGGGTCATACGTAAATTTGCTTCCCTTTTCTGGCGAGGGTAATTTGGTCAATCTCAAGGGTACTTGAAAATTTGTTGCCCTTTTCCGGCGAGGGTAATTTGGTCATTTTGGAGGACCAGCGATTTTTTTTTTTTTGCCCTTTTCGGTGAGGGTAATTTCGTTATTTTTAAGGACACTTGAGAGTTTGTTTCCCTTTTCCAGCGAGGGTAATTTGGTCACTTTCGAGGACACAGAAAAACTTGTAGCAATTTTCCGGTGAGTAATTTGTTCAATTTCAAGGGCACTTGAAAATTTGTTGCCCTTTTCCGGCGAGGATAATTTGGTCAATTTCAAGGGCACTTGAAAAATTGTAGTCCTTTTCCGGTGAGGGTAATTTGGTACCAAATGAATTAGGTAAATCATATAGCACAACCCATGATACCAAATGAATTATAAGATTACATTATGAATTGACGATTTTGGTCAATCTCATAGATATATCCCATGATATCAAAAGAATACGATGGATCATATGTTGACTTAGGTCAATCTTATAGCGGAGCCAGGTTATGCATACAATATGCCAGAATAGGGTTTGTTTAAGGTTTCGGGGAATATTCCAAAGGAATCTTACCTGCAAATGGATGGATTCATCGTTCGTACCAAGTTTTCGACTTATAGTAGTCCACTCACGGCTAGGTTTCGATCTCGGAGCCAGGGCATGCATACAATATGCCAGAGTAGGGTTTGTTTAAGGTTTCAGAGAATATTCCGAAGGAATCTTACCTATAAATGGATGGATTCATCGTTCTTACCAAGTTTCCGTCTTATAGTAATCCAGTACATGCCAGGTTTCGATATCAGAGCCAGGTTATGCATACAATATGCCCGAATAGGGTTTGTTGAAGGTTTCGGAGAATATTCCAAAGGAATCTTACCTGTAAATTTATGGATTCATCGTTCTTACCAAGTTTCCGACTTATAGTAGACCAATCACGGCCAGGTTTCAATCTCAGAGCCAGGTTATGCATACAATATGCCAGAATAGGGTTTGTTTAATGTTTCGGGGAATATTCCGAAGGAATCTTACTTGTAAATGTATGGATTCATCTTTCTTACCAAGTTTCCGACTTATAGTAGTCCATTGCAGGCCAGGTTTCGATCTCGAAGCCAGGTTATGCATACAATATGCCAGAATAGGGTTTGTTTAAGGTTTCTGAGAATATTCCAAAGGAATCTTACCTGTAAATGGATGGATTCATCGTTCTTACCAAGTTTCGACCTACAGTAGTCAACTCACGGCCAGGTTTCAATCTCGGAGCCAGGTTATGCATATAATATGCCAGAATAGGGTTTGTTTAATGTTTCGCGGAATATTCCGAAGGAATCTTACCTGTAAATGGATGGATTCATCGTTCTTACCAAGTTTCCGACTTATAGTAGATATATGATTTATAAAATTCTTTCGATATCACCGGGTATGCTATTAGATTGACCTAAGACGGTATATGATTAATATAATTCTTTCGGTATCATCAGGTATGCTACGAGATTGATCTAAGTCGATATATGATTCCTATAATTCTTTTGATATCACTGGATATGCTATGAGATTGACCTAATTCGGTAAATGATTTATACAATTCTTTTGGTATCACCAGATATGCTATGAGATAGACCTAAGTCAATATACAATTCGTTTAATTACTTTCGATATCACCGGGTATTTCATAAAATTGGCTCAATTCGATATATGATTCTTCATATTATTTCGAGGTTACTATGTATGCTATTAGATTAACCTAAGTCGATATATAATTTATATAATTCGTTCGATATCACCGGGTATGAGATTAATCTAAGACGAAATATGACTAATATAATTATTCCGATATCACCGGGTATGCTATCAAATTGACCCATTTCGATAATAATTTCTCAAATTCTTTATATTTTATTGAAATTGGGATATGCTATGATTTTTTCCTAAATCGATATAAGATTCCACGAATTCTTTAATATCATTTCAACAAACTAAATAAGTTATACTTCATAACTCTATAGACTCAAGTTGTATAAAACAACTGATATATCTTTCTTCGATACTTTGATCATAATAGAATGACCAAGTCATCAATACTCTTGTAAACAAACTTTATTTTTTGTGTTATGTTTTTAATAAAAATCGAATTGAAAGAACAGATGACAGAATGGAACAAGTCAAGTCTATTGTCGACCATATTCTCCTAAAGTCATTGGCCTGAATATACGTATTTTGGTCATATTTTTCTTAATGACCTATTTATTTAAGTTTGAATTTTCACCACAATGTCCGATGCTGATCATATTCTACTCAATTACCTACTTAATTGAGTATGAATCTTTCTCGAATTTATCGGATATCCTTTGAAATAAAATTAAAAACAAAATAAATAATAGATGTACATCCATTGCGCTATTTATTTTAATTTAATTTGCAATTAAAACAAGTTAAT